>KQ992996.1:133175-152753 GCA_001598015.1 Dorcoceras hygrometricum
TTGCATTTGTTTAAAGACCTCGCGACTGGATTCTTGTCTTGCGACTGATTCCTATTCGTTGCGACTGGTACTGTTCATCAGCAGATGTATTTCATTTCACTATTTCAGCAGTTGCTTGTTTCTAAGTACTGTTCATTCAGCTGGTATTAGTCTTGCGACTGGTACTGTTCATTTCAGCTGGTTACTGTTCATTCTTCGTTTTTCTTCAGCAGATAACGAAATTTCAGAATTTGATTCCTTATTCAATTCCGAATCATTTCAAAGATTATATTCGATTCAATTGACAGATCCAAGTAGCATTTTTATTCAGTTTTCATTTTCGCAAGCCTCTCTTTACAGAGATTTACAGTTCCTGAACATCATTAGATGAGAGAAAACCAGTAAACGTATAGAGAGAAAGAAAACAGATTTTTAGAAAGAAAAGAAAGAGCAGAACGATGTTTTAGAAAATGTTTTAAGTTATGACAACTAAGAGGGTCCCCAGAAGAAGGGTGAGTGTGCGGCTGACGAACCGTATGCCCTTTCAACAGTGGAAGGATCAGGTGTATAGGTCGACGGATCTGTATATCCCTTCACCATGAGCCATAGTGCTAGAAACTGATATCAGGAGTTTGATCAAGCGAATTGGACCAAAAGTTTTTTAAAGTGTTTGTCAGTAATTTCAGAAGAGCGCAAATGTGAGTTTTAGTCACAGCTCCAGAATATGTTTAAAGAAAATGTTTTCAGAATTTGATTATGTTTTATGCTTTCAGTTTCTACCAGAATTCTCAGATATAGATATATGTTAGTGCGCCTGTTCATTTCAAAGCGTACGCAGATTTTCAGATTATGTATTCAGCTTTCAGTTCTAGTTTCAGTATCAGTTCTATTGCATGATTTTGCTATTCCAGATTTACCTGCTGAGCCTTTGGCTCACTAGTTTTCATTGAGTGCAGGTAATCAGTAGTAGGAGCTGGAGGGAGATGATCAGAAAGGGAGGATGTGTTTATCGTGGACATTTTCCATTGTTCTTTTCAGCTTTTGTTTTGATGTACAGAACTTTAGTTATAGTTATGTATGTTAGCAGATTTCTAGTTTCTCATTTTGTAGAAATCTGTACAATCTTGTGGTGTCAAGAGATATGCTAGTCCTTCGTATTTTCATCAGCTGGTATATCTATTCAGTGGATGTTATAAGATCAGCAGAGGATTTAGTTCCATGTTTTATATACCCTTCCGGCTGATTTCTTCCGTTTGCTATGAAAAGTGTTTATCACCTCATTGTTTCAATTGTTCCGCATTTCAGCAGCAACGAATTGTGTTTATTCGCAATTTAGTCCAGAATTTAGTAACGACTTTTAGGTTTATTTAGATTGAAATTTTTGGGTCTTTCAATTCGAACCCAAAATTTCTAAATTTTCTTTGAGAAAAGTCCGGTCATTACAAAATCCATCGCTATACTTTCCCACTTCCATTCTGGAATAGGCAATGGTTTCAATAATCCAGTTGGTCGCTAATGTTCAGCCTTCACCAGCTGACACGTCAAACATTCAGCTACAAATCTAGCAACATCCCTCTTCATTCCTGGCCACCAATACAACTGCTGGAGGTCCTTGTACATTTTCGTACTTCCTGGATGTACTGAATATGGAGCTGTATGAGCTTCTTTCAAAATATCAGCTCTTAAATCATCCACTTGAGGTACCCAGATTCTGCCCAAATACCTAAAAATTCCATCTTCTGAAAAATAGAGACTGCTGCCTCTTTCTTTATCTTGTTTGACCCATTTCTTCAGTTGTTCATCTTGCAGCTGACCTTCTCGAATTTTATCTAAAAAATTTGATCTTACTGAGAGGTCTGCTAAAATCATATTATTGCTGCTGCTGGACACTATTTTGAGTCCATACCTTTCAATATCAGTCGCCAATGATTCTTGAACAGTTAGTTGCGCTAGTCCTGCTGATTTCCTTCTTAGAGCATCAGCTACCACATTTGCTTTTCCTGGGTGATAACTGATAGTACAATCGTAATCTTTAACCAGCTCCAACCATCGCCTCTGCCTCATATTCAATTCTTTCTGGGTAAAGAAGTATTTCAAACTTTTGTGATCTGTAAATATCTCACACTTCTCCCCGTATAGGTAATGCCTCCATATTTTAAGGGCAAAGACAACAGCTGCCAGTTCTAAATCATGCGTTGGGTAATTCTTCTCGTGATCCTTCAGCTGTCTAAATGCGTATGATATGACTTTACAATCTTGCATCAACACAGCTCCTAGTCCCAATTTAGAAGCATCAGTATAAATTACAAATTTTCCTTCATCAGTTGGCATTGTTAACACAGGTGCTTCAATCAATGCTTGCTTCAATTTGTCAAAACTGTTTTGACATTCAACTTTCCAATTATATTTTACCTGCTTCCTGGTTAACGTAGTCAGGGGAACAGCAATCTTAGAAAAATCCTTGGATAAATCGCCTATGATATCCAGCTAAACCCAAGAAACTCCTTATCTCTGCAACATTCTTTGGTGCTGGCCAGTCGCGAACAGCTTCCACCTTGGCTGGGTCAACTTCTATTCCATCCTTAGAAATTATATGGCCTAAGAATGATACTTTCTCCATCCAGAAATCACATTTTCTAAATTTAGCAAATAACTGCTTATCTTTCAAAATCTAGAGTACGATTCTTAAATGTTGGACGTGATCCCTTCTGGTCTTAGAATACACTAAGATGTCATCAATGAATACAACTACAAACTGGTCCAGAAATGGTTGAAAGACCCTATTCATTAAATCCATAAAAGCTGATGGAGCATTCGTAAGTCCAAAAGGCATAACTAAGAATTCGTAGTGACCATACCTAGTTCTAAAGGCTGTTTTGTAAACATCAGTTGCCTTTATCTTCAATTGATGGTAGCCAGACCTCAAGTCAATCTTAGAAAATACTACTGACCCTCTCAACTGGTCGAACATATCTTCTATCCTGGGTAATGGATACTTATTCTTAATTTTCAATTTATTTAACTCTCTGTAATCTATACATAACCTCATACTCCCATCCTTATTCTTAACAAATAAAACAGGGGCTCCCCAAGGGGAAGTACTTGGTCTTATAAACCCCTTTTCCAGCAGATCTTGTATTTGTTCTTTCAGTTCTTTCATTTCTGATGGAGCTAATCTATATGATGGTCTAGATACTGGAGCAGCTCCTGGAATTAGATCAATTGAAAATTCTAACTCCCTGTCCGGTGGTAATCCCTGGATATCTTCTGGAAAAACCTCAGGGAATCCATTTGCTACTTCTACGGTTGACAGTTGGGGTTCATCAGTCGCTACTAAAGATGATATAACTCGGGGAAATTTATCAATATGTTTGGCTAAAAACTGGAATGACTTTCCTACCGGTGGGTTAATCTTGACTGTTCGTAGCTTAAAGTCAATTACTACCCCATACTTAGTTAGCCAATCTATTCCCAAAATCATATAAAATTCTGGCATCGGTAATACGATTAAATCAGCAGTAATCTTATGTCCTTGAATTTTGATTTCTAAACTTCTAAACAGTTCGTGCGATACCAACTTCTCCCCTGATGGTACCGACACACAATAACCTATCATTACTTGCTCCGGCTGGATAGGCAGTTTCTTAACAAACTCAGCAGCAATAAACGAATGCGTAGCTCCTGAATCTATCAAAGCTAGAGAACGAAATCCAGCTATCAAAATTTCACCTATGACTACTGTCGAGTCTGGAGGAGCTTGTTCAGCTGTCATAACAACAGCTCTGCTGGTCACCAGTTTCTTGAGCTTTGGACAATTTTTCAAAATATGTCCAGGCATTCCACATTTATAGCAGACATTTTGTCCAAGTCTGCATTGCCCCAGATGATTCTTATGGCACTTAGGACATTATGTTCTAATATTACGAGCAGGAACAGAGCTTATAGGTTGAATATGTAGAGGCTTTTGCTCTTGAGGCCTCTGCTGGTTCTTGTTCTGTTTCTTGAATGGCCTCTGGTCCTTCTGCTGAAAGGCTTGCCTCTTTTGCTGCCTTTCCTCATCGAGATCCTTCCAATCCCTTTCAACTTTCAGGGCTCTATCCACTGCTTCTCTATAAGTCCTTGGCACGGATAGCCTAACATTCATTTTGAACATAGGCTTCAATCCTTCAATGAAATGATTCAATTTCTCCTCTGGATCTCTTCCAATCAATGGCACAAAGTAGCACCCTCGTTCAAATATACTTGCATATTCTTGCACAGTTGAACTTCCTTGTTTAAGGGTCAAGAAATCCCTTTTCAACTCAGACCTTTTACCAGCGGGGAAGTATTTTTCAAAGAACACTTTCTTAAAATCTGCCCAAGTTAAGTTCAGTAGATCCACAGACAATTTGGCTCCTTCCCACCAAATCATCGCATCTTCCCTCAACATGTAGATAGCGCACCTTGGCCTATCTAAATAAGACATTTGGAGGTACTCAAAAATAACCTCCATGGATTTAATCAAGCTCTCTGCAACTAGTGGATCAGTAGTACCACTAAATTCCTTAGGTTTCTGTCGTCTGAACTTCTCCTGGGGAACATCATTACTAGGTCCCCTGCTGCTGGAAGATTGGCCATTGCCTCTGTTATTTTGCTCTACCAGCAGTCTTAACAGTTGTGTGATATTAACATTATTATCAGTATCAGTTTCTTCTAAATGAATACTTCTTCTAGTTCTTCCTCTTCCTGCCATTCTATATTCTATAGCCCGTAATCCACCACATATATCAGAACATGCTAAATAATTTAAAGACAATGCTCTGAAAATAAACTCACAACTTAGAATAACAGACGATGAACTTTGATCCAGCTGATGGTGCGTGTGTTTATCTTAGGAACGTTGCTCTGATACCATGTTGTGGCGCCCGAACCCAACGGGGCCACGAGATCGAGGTAAATAAAAATTTTCGAAACAAAAGAAGGACTGAAAGATAATTTGTTATAAGCTGTATTCCTTATAACTTCAAAAGAAATATAAACTCAAAGACAAAACTATCAAACACTTAATTGTGCGCCGACTACTGAAACTTGCTTGCGGAAAAATAGAGTATATTATATAACTTTGCAATTGCGATTTACAACAGCTGCTATTCTATGAAAATATACAACCGTTGCAACTGATCTAATACAGTACATTCTAAATCAAACCAATACAACTGAGACACGGAAAACGTAGGCCTTGGATAAACACAATACCACCCAGCAGCTGTATTTCAAATTTCACCTTCTTTTCGTTCTCCAGCTGTCGCACCTGCACCATTTTAAAAGCTAGTGAGCCTAAAGGCTCAGCAAGTAAAACCTGAATATTAACAATTTCATAAAACGCAGGCAGACATCTGAACATACATAAACATTTCATAAACAATTCTTTCGTAATCTTAGAGACAGGGGATAATAGCCCAGCTCTTAACATCAATTTCTTTTCTTTAGATTATGGCATATAAGCTCCTCATGGTCCGTGTTGCACTTTGATCAAAATGAATTCCGATATCAGTTTTAGCATATAGCTCATATGAAAGGGCAGTCGACATCTAGACAACTGCTCACCCTTCTCCTTGGTGAACGTCAACTATCTATGCCATAATCTTAAAATAAACTTTGTTCCATTAACATCCTTTCTTTATTTGAAATGTCTTAAACATCATCGGGTTCCATCATTTAAAACTCTCGCTTCCCATTTTTAAAACTTTACTAAGTATCGAATTCGACTTTAGGAAACATAATATTGAAATGAGACCAGTCGCAAGAGAAACCAGTCGCAATGAATAGGAACCAGCTGCAAGATCGGAACCAGCTGAAAGATCTTTTACTAGGACCAATTGTATTTATTGAAACGATGTCGTTGAAGTAAGTAACAGATATGATGACGTAAGACTATCTGATGACATTTTATAACTTAAAGAAACGACGTCGTTAGCGAAAGAATCAGTCGTAAGGAAAATCGCTAACTTAAATGAAAGCAGTCGTGACTTTGGAATGAATATACTAACTAAAACGATGTCGTTTGAAAAAAGAACAGATGTCAATAAAATTAGGTTGGTCAACGCAAATGCTAACAACCAACTGTTGATTATAAACAGTACAACTACTGAATACAACAATGGAATGCAACTGCTGAATATGAACAGTGAAACTGCTGAATACAACTGTAGAATGCAACTGCTGAATACAACGAAAACAATTCAACTGCTGAAATTTGACTCGATAAATGTAATATCAAAACAACTATGCTATCAGCCGTTGCCTATCAAACCATACTTTATAATGATTCAACTAACAACTACCGATTACACAGTTATCAAATTCCGATATTACAAACTGAAAGAAGAACATTCATAATCGTTCTGGGAATAAACTCGAATCCTCAGTGCTTTTAAACATCAAAATCTATCTGGAAAACATTTTGGAAGCATCATAAACATCAAAACATCATTTCCGAACCCATATTCTTTCCTTTGAACATGTATAAAATCATTTTAAACATAAATTTCAACATATTTTAAACATACAGGCAAGCAGATCCATAAAAACAACAATATATGCTTCAAATGATGTAGCAAAGGATCAGCTTTTACTTGCCTTTAACAAAGCTTTGCGACAGTAACCGATTCCTGCAGAATTCTTCTCCTTAAACAACGCACAAACTTCTCTGGATATTTTTTAAAGAACACCTCAAGATTTTTCTTTGCAAAATGATAAAGATCTTACTTTGAAAACAGGTTTTTATAAGAGAGGGATTAGTGGCAAGCTACTTGTGAAATCAAGCATGACACACTTATAAAATTTAGCAAAATTCCCTTCATATCATTCTAATTTGTAAAACACCGAACCTATTTCAAAAGAAATCATTTGTCCTTCTTAAAATATTTTTCAATCGATTTAAAACCAGCTCGTGCATCGCTCTTTGGAGTCATCTGCTGGTACCAGCCGCAGCGCATATTTCTTTCTAAAATCAATAAATCAGCAAATACATAACATTTAAAATTGCCAATTTGGCCCATGAAATCAATAAATGCATAAATGTGATCCTATGGATTTTGGGGCGTTACAGAGTCAATCAAAAATCAAATCAAAACTCTGTGCCTAGACTCGAGTGTGATCAAAAGAAAGCAAGCTTATCCCTGTTTAGGCTCTGATACCAAAAATGTCAGGCCCCGTGCTAATCACTCAAGATTAACACACAAACAAGCACATAATCACGGAAGCATAAAATCGGGCTTCAAAATTTTCGAAATAACTTGGGCCTGAACTCAAATCCTCATTCAAAATATCAATAATCGAAATACGAGTTAAATCCAA
Source organism: Dorcoceras hygrometricum (assembly GCA_001598015.1). NCBI lineage: Eukaryota > Viridiplantae > Streptophyta > Magnoliopsida > Lamiales > Gesneriaceae > Dorcoceras > Dorcoceras hygrometricum. The sequence goes on from KQ992996.1 coordinate 140,493, forward strand.
CTCAAGCAAAACAGGTAACATAAAAACCTAAATAAGATACAGATCCCCATATACAAATAAACACAGGGCATCCCCTGGTTCAATACATAATACAATATATAACTGGGACTCAAGGGAATGGGGATCGACCAGCTGGCGCTCCACTCGGTCCAGCTTGGTTACCTGAAGATCCTGCAAATGGGTAACACAGACCCAAAAGACACAAAAGCAGGAAAAGAAATACGAGGTCAAGCCTCAGTACGAAGAGCCATCAAAACAGCAAATCATGCAACATGCTAAATCAATGCTATGAAATGCATGAGGCTATCAAGGAATCGGTAATCAAGACCAGTGTATCAACTGTCAAATCATCTCAAGTCGAGCCTCTATACCCACACAGTATATCAACCGGGGAAATCATCGGTCCGTGATCTTCAGGGCCCGTCAGCCCATCACAGCTCGGTGGTAGACACTCGAATCCGGCAGTTACCACTCTGATGATAGCGTTGGACTTGTCAGGCACGACACATCTGTCGGCCAGTCACAACGTGGCTCTCAATCGGGACATCAATCAATCAATCTGGATCAATATGTATGTGTGAATGCCATTCAATAATCAATTCTAAATGCATACAATAACAATACGTGAAAACAGAACATCAATGACCCAAGCAGGTAAAATATGTTCACGTAATTCAACACAGAATTCATAACACTAAATATAGCCATGTCCACACTCAAAGCTGTTAGAACTGCTCAATTCGTACCTCACAGCTTCAATCTTCCTCAACAGATTTCCCAAAGGCACGGCAGAACTCAGCCTAAGCAAACCAGCTTTCTCCTGACCTCCTCAACCTGGGCAGAAGCTACCCTGCGCCTTAAATTCCAGCTTCCAGAAGAACCAAAGAACACACGGTTCAGATCTCACGAAAATCTTCGAACAAAGAGGTTCTTCGTGCTTCTGTCCAATGCCGACTCAGGCCTCCTAGCAAGTATCAATCGAAAGAGCAACTCAAGAAGAATCCAGCGCCACTAATCTCGTTCAAAACAATGGCTGGAATCGACAGAAATCTAGGGAAGAAATTTTCGGGTGAACAGTAGCTATCGAGGGTTTCGAAGATGAAGATAAGAAATATCGGGTGGAAAATAATCTATGTGTTGCTCAACACTTGCATATATAAATCTCCATACAACAGCTGCTGTTCCCCTAAATTAGTCGTCGGGTAATGCTACAGTATAGATCTTACAACTGAAACCAGCGTTTCCCTTCAATCGAATCAGTTCATACAATCAGACGTTGCACTACACAACGAGACATCAAAACGACGACGTACCAACTAATCAAAACGACGTCGCAGCGCTCCAACATCTGAATCTAAAATAATATCAAAACGACGTATCATCACTTCCTCAGCTGCCAGCAGATCTCTCTCTCTCTCTCCCATCGACCAACAGCTGAACACGCTAGCTATCTCAAACGATGTCGTTCCAACTTATCCAAACGACGTTGTTTCGTTACCTGTTAGCAAAGGTAAAACGACGTCGCCTCACTACCAGCAGCTGGTCACTCAAACCAACAGCTGATCACTCTACTGAATCAACTCCCTTGCAAAGGCAACGGCTGATCAGCGCTAGAACATCAGCAGTCAACTCCTCAGGGTTTACCAACACGTGGCGTCATCTCGTTCAATCTCACGCCCGCGCAACAACTGCCAACAAATTCCTCTCCAGCTAAATGCTCATGCAACTCACTGCTGACATAATCACGTAATTTCTCACAACTGATCACACTACTACTGAAATACCAACAGTTGAATTGCCCACAAGCCTTCGCATAAAAACGCTGCTGGCTTTACTTCTCCCAGCGATAAACCATACTGCTGAAACACTACTGGGATCATTTCCCGCTAGCAAAAATGCAACTGCTGAACTCCAATTCCTCAATAATATGAAATTCAAAATCCCTAAAATCTCGTGACTAATCCTAAGCAAAACTGATTAATCACTATTATAATTTCTCATTCCTCACAGATAGAGTGTCCCAATTATGTATAGTATCTATATGCACTGGTATCACCGCAGGTGGGATGTCCTGGGTGATGATCAGACATTTATAGATAGTAGTCTGTTGTATTCTGTTGTGGTTGTTGTCAGGTATTTGATGCATGTTTATGCTGTACTATTTTACTTTGACTTGTAGCATTTGCATGTTGTGTAAACTGGGATTATTTTGAGTATCGCCGTATTTTAAATTATGTTATCTTTCAGTCAGGCCAAAAGCAAAAATTTTTGCCACTTTTTAGTTGCTTCCGCTAGTGTTTGCGTGATTTAACTCTGTGTGAGCACGAGGCCTGACAGCTCATCATGCAAATTCTACCAGCTCTCGCATCCAACAGCTCGCGTCTCAATAGATCACGCTCCTAGCAGATAACAACTACCACGATACCAGATCACGCGTGTATAGCAGCACAGGTTCTCAACAGATTACGCCTATGGCAGCTCACAACTACTATAACAGTAATAGATTACAGCCCAGACCAGTATATGCAATGGCCAGCTTATGCAAAGGAAACAGCTCTTGCGGAACCCATTCTCCACTATAAGCTTCTACCTAAAGCTGTTCTATCCCAACAGCACAGCGCAATGGTCCCCTAATATATCTACTCAGCTCTGAACGCTGTGAATTCAAAACTGAATTCAGCTCAGACTGTGCTACTCCACTACTAACAGCTCAGAGCTGCTACACTGCCAGCTCGCACCAACGTTGCTGCCTAAACTCCACGTCACCCAGCTTGGAGGAACTCAGATCAGCTCGCATCATCTCTATCATCTCGGGATGCCCTATTCAGTTGTCATCACCCAAAACTGTTCTCCAAGCCCTATAGAAACAGCGTATACCTGGAACAGCTCACGCCTGCTGCTCCCTGCTGCACGATACTCCAAAGCTATCGACAGCTCACGGACAAATCACGGTCCTTACCTGTTAGCTTGCGCCTAATCTGGTCCATATCCAGCAGCTTACTGCATGAGGACCTGCTCCATGATCATTCGCAGCATAACAACTTGAAGCTGCTCTAAAAAATAATTCGAAGCACACCAGCTCGAAGTTGCTCCCTACATCGACCAGCTCACTCTCAACAAAGTAATCCAGCTCGGATTCTAGCTCACACCCGATCTGGTCGATGTTAGAACCCGATGAAGTATCCTATTTAATCGTTAATCATTCAGGTCTCACACATGGGGTTGAAGACGAACTGAAAATGGTCGTGTTTTGAAAATATCATCCCATTGGGTAGCAGTGATCACTTTTTTGATAATACAGTTTGAAAAAATGGTGTCTCCCTGAGAATCTTTCTTGTGGACAATTTCGACAGAATCCATGTCCACTAAAATGAGTTCGTAAAACTTTTCAAGTTTTGGGGAGTGGTCAGTAGCCCAGTATTGATTTGGTTGAAATCTTCTACGGATATAGTCTTGTTTTTTGACGTTTTGGGGGATATCAGTGAAGGGAGAAAATCCCAGATCTTCTTTCCAGGATTTGATAATATATGTACTCATCCTGGGATTGAGAATTTTGGGCAGAGATTTGAACTGGTGGTTGAGATGAAGGACATGCTAAAACAGATTAGTCGGGTAGTTCAGAAAGGTTTTGAAATGAGTTGTATCTGTTGTAGTTTGATGTAAGGGGCGGAAAAGTGGGTCTTTGATTAGTTGATTTTTGAGGAGTTTGTGGATGTAATGCGACGAGAGTTTTTGAATTGTGGGGCATTTCATAATCCTTTGGAGTTTTAAGCTTCTGCTTTGAAGGATCCATCTGCACAAATATTTTGTGTACCTTGTAAAAATTATCTTGTAAGGAAGTCGGGAAGAGAATTATTTTCTCCTCGTATAAATTCTCAAAATCAAAAACAGAGAGGATGACTTGCCATCTTGCAAAAATTTGTTTTGAAACAATATTTTGAACATCTTTCAAAATGACTTCCTTAGCAGATTTACAATCCAATCGTAATAAAAAAATTTATTGAAAAGGTCATCTTGAAATTTTGAAATGCATAAAACAATTGATAAAATTTCCTTAGAATAATTTTTTTGAGGTCCGAGCCATAGACCGGAATGAAATATAACTAATTGTTCTTGGGTGTTGTATCATTGTTTGAGAATACATCTATAACCTATGTTTGATGCATCTGTCTCTACAATCATGAAAGTTGTAGGGTGCGGTATCCCTAAACAAGGAACGGGTTTTGATTTTAGTTTTTATGTCCTGTACGATACTGGTATGAATGTTAGACCAAGGGGGATGCTTCTGCAATCTCTTGTATAATGGTTGACAACTTTGTCAAAGATTAGGAAAAAATTCAGCTATATAATTGAGACATCCAAGAAATCTCTATAATTGATTTTTGTCTTTGATCTGGTCGGGGAATTTTTCAGCAAATGTAATGACTCAATGAATTGGTTTGATTGATCCCTTTGATATTCATGTCCTAAAAATTTCACTGAAGTTTGAAATAACTTCATTTTCTTTTGAGATAATACTAAGCCATTGTGTTTAATAATGTGGAGGAAATGGTGGAGATATTTGAAGTGTTGGTTGATATCTGCGGAGATGAGGATATCATCAATATATACGATACTGAAGGAGCTGTGTGGGTTGAAAATGTCATTCATAAACCTCTGGAATTCTGAGGACGTATTTTTGAGGCCAAATGGCATTACATTCCATTCGTAATGGCCAAATGGTACAGTAAAGGCTATTTTATATCTATCTTTTTCGGCAAGTTGTATCTAACAAAACCCGGATTTTAGATTAAATTTTGAAAATATTTTGGCTGAGTGTAATCTATTAATAAGGTCGCGTTTGTTAGGATTGGATATCTTATCCATTGTAATACTTTATTTAGAGGTTTATATTTACGACTAATCGGGGGACACCTCGTTCTAATTCAGCTTGTTTGACAACATAGATAGCTGTACAGCTCCAAGGTGATTTGGATGGTCTGATAAGTTTTTTGGATAGAAGATCTTGTATTTCATTTTGACAGTGTTTTAAAAATTCTTGGTTCATTTGGATAGGTCGGGATTTTGTTGGTATATTTCGTTCGTTGAAGTTTTTGTCATATGGAAGGGAAACCATGTGACTTTTCCTGTTCCAGAAAGCATTTGGAAGTTCATTACATATTTGTTGTGTGATATGGAGTTCTAATTCAGAGATTTTCTGTTTAATATGTGGTTGAGTGAGTTGCTCTTCTATTTTGAGGTATGGAATTTCTTTTTTTAATGAATTGATATGTTGTTTTTTATTATTTATCATATTAATTTGTTTTAAGATGGAGGAATTTTGAAGTATGAAATTTCTTTCTATTTGAGGGTTTTTATGAAAGGGAAAAGGATGTGACGTCCATGAATTTTGGTGAATACACCTTTATCATGAACTTGGAAAGGATAGATTTGTGTGTGGAATGGGGTTCCACGGATCATATCTTGAGAAATATCACGTACCAATGTGAAAACATTTTTGAAACAATATCTATTGTTGCATATATGTGCTTTACATAATTATTATCGTACATCTAAAGGTTTTGAATTTGCATTATATAGTTGTTCAGTTGTCTTTTCATAATATTTGGATCGTATGACTCCTTCACGTAATACATTATGATCTGCGTCGGAGTCGACTAAGGCTATTAAGGTTATTTTGAAGTCATTTATGACAAGATCAACATTTACATACCATTTTTGGAACTCAATTTTTTGTATGGAATTTATAAAATTATTAGTGTTTTCTTCAATAAGATTTTCAACGTGAATTTTGTCAACAGTTGCAGGATTAAGGAGAAGTAATTTTGTTTCTAATTCGATATATTTCTCATTTAGAGAGAATAAATCATTTTGTAGTTGGTTAACTTGTTTCTTGAGTATGTTGATTTCTGCTTGTAGGTCTTTTGTAGTTACTTGGAATACTTTCTTGTGGATATTTATCAAATAATTTGCTGAGACTAAAGTGCTCTTTGGCAGGTTTACGTTTTGAACTTTCTTCATCTATAATTAAATCTTTTAATTTGTTAAGATATTCTTTTTGGATATTAGGAACAGGAATCTGGTGTACTAAATCTAAATTGCTTCTTTATTTTTGTGTCTACTTTTGTAGATGTGCTAGAATCACTAGTAATATCATCTATTAGATTATTGATCCTGTGTTCTTTTTATTTTTTCTTAGGATTTTTATGGCAGTTATTTGATGTATGTCCTGATTGGTTTCCAACATTTAAACTGTCAGATTTATTATGGCTGTTTCATTTAGGTTTTCTATATTTTCTGCTGGTATTAGTTTGGGTACTGTAATAAGATTTAAAATTTTAGTTTTTATTTTTTCTGCGTATTGAAGGGAGGATCTATGTTCATAAGACCGAGCATTTGACAGAATGATCCTAATTCTTTTTTGGTTGTTGTTTTGTAAGATTTTATTTAGCTTGAAGTTTTAATTCTTAACATAAGGATAAACCTTCTTTTTTTGATAAATGCAAATGGTTTGCCAAAAGTCATATCATTAAAAGGAATATCGTCACTACAAACTTCGCTTTGAAGCCTTTGGAGGATTCGTTTCAGATCATCCAGAGAAATATCAGGTAACACAATTTGTAGGATCGAGCGCTTGCCGCTTTACCAAAAGCTATAGCTGGTGGTAACGGTGCAACTCCAATCTTTTTAAACCGTATAGCAACACAAGCGCCACGGCTCGATCGCTCTACCTAGCAGGGGCAATTATTGCACTCCAACAATCCCCCTCCCAATAATTGCACTCCTTGCAATCAATGGGAATCGAACTCGTGTCCTTGGCTCTGATACCAATTGTAGGATCGAGCGTTTTCCGCTTTACCAAAAGCTATAGCTGGTGGTAACGGTGCAACTCCAATCTTTTTAAACCGTATAGCAACACAAGCACCACGGCTCGATCGCTCTACCTAGCAGGGGCAATTATTGCACTCCAACAATCCCCCTCCCAATAATTGCACTCCTTGCAATCAATGGGAATCGAACTCGTGTCCTTGGCTCTGATACCAATTGTAGGATCGAGCGTTTTCCGCTTTACCAAAAGCTATAGCTGGTGGTAACGGTGCAACTCCAATCTTTTTAAACCGTATAGCAACACAAGCACCACGGCTCGATCGCTCTACCTAGCAGGGGCAATTATTGCACTCCAACAATCCCCCTCCCAATAATTGCACTCCTTGCAATCAATGGGAATCGAACTCGTGTCCTTGGCTCTGATACCAATTGTAGGATCGAGCGTTTTCCGCTTTACCAAAAGCTATAGCTGGTGGTAACGGTGCAACTCCAATCTTTTTAAACCGTATAGCAACACAAGCACCACGGCTCGATCGCTCTACCTAGCAGGGGCAATTATTGCACTCCAACACAATTGTAAATTGGGACATAACAAAAATTAAATTATGAACTGAAATCATCAAACAAATCATATCAGATTAGAATAACTACATAGTACTGATAACAACTTGGAGAAGATCAAACGATCAGCTCAACTTATTAGATCAGAATAGAGTTTTAACTAGACCAAATTTACCTTTCAGCTCACAACATCATCCTTAGCCATCCAGCATGACATATTTACTGGAATCATCCGGAGAACTTTACTTTCAAGCTGCTTTTGTACATCCCAGAAATTTCGAAAGAAAACTAACTCAAACTTTCACAAAAAATTTTCCAGTAACCATTTCTAAAAACAAACTCCATCAAACCAATAATTCATCCTGAAATCATCTCTTCATTTGAAAAAAGTCCAAACCTTTTTAAAACCTTTAAAACTGACTCAAAACATGCAAGTGAAATCAATATATGTTTTCCATGAAGCAGCAAGAAACAGAATCTACTTCCTTAACCAACGAACATGGATTGAAAGAGGTTTATCCGGCTTTGAACAGCTCACAAACACGATCGGTCCCTTTGAAAAGTTTGAAGCTTCAGTCTGTTCCTTCACAGAGAGCATCGCTTCTTAAAATTTTTTCTCTATGTGATGTTTTGTGAATGATGGTGAGCGGTGCTTTTTGCAAGTATTTATACTAAAATTCCAAAGATGTTTTGATTAAAAACACTATTCCTTAAAAGTTCTACTACCATTTAAAAACGTGCTACTCTGTTTTTTTGTTTAAACAAAAGCTTGAACCGAGCCGGTTTATTAAAGATCAGTTTAGAGGTTAACCATACTTGTTTTGTTCAACCGGACAGCTCCCTTAAATGGAGCTCTTAAACTAACATAAAACCAGCACAGATAAAAACTGATTAAATGCTACAAATCACAATTTGATCATTCGAAACTTTTGAATTTATAATTGTGGATTTCGAGGTGTTACAAAAGCTATCTCTTATGGCTCATGGTTACCTTAACTGAAGACCTAAAAAATAGCACTTCTTAGCCACGTCGTGCTCCCTTTTCCGGAAAACCACAGATCTCAAGATTGGTCAAAAAAATCTAGATTTGGAGAGAGGGTTTCAACGGTACCAACCTTACTCAAAACTGATAGTCGATCTCCAGCCATCGGAAAAAATATGGGGATTGGGTGAACAATGAGAAGGGTTTCAAGGGGTATCATCTCGGGCTCTCAAGAACGCACGATATGTCTTGTCCGAAGAAAATGGCCAACACTTCAGTTTATAACTTAATAAATATTTAGGTACCCTAGAAGAAAACCCCCGAACTGATCTACAGTGAAACAGATCAGCATGGACCTCTAAGCTGACCCCCAGCTCAAAATGTCAAAACCTCCTCTAAGATCAGCGCTACACCATCAGCACAACACTAACAGATCAGCTTAGCGTTACTAGGTCAGCACAGTACCATCAGATCAGCTCAACGCTACGTGAACAGTTCAGCTCGTACCCAAATAGTTCCACTTAGATCAGCTCACGCCCGATCGATCGACTCCAAGCCAATTAATTAAATCCGGTTTTCCAGAGTCTCACAATTATAATCTCTACGATCATACCTGGAAGAACGTTTCTCTGAGAGTTATTTTTTTCATTAACCTTTTATTCGGACGACCTATTTTATCCCTAAAATCTTTTCATCCATGTCAATCCATGCTTATCGGGTAAGTTTATTATTTTTGTTTTGTAACTATGTCTGTTGGAATTTGTTTGAACAATATTCCAACAATGAAAGCTTCTTATTCAACTTTCATTGGACACACTGTCATTTCTTTTTTTGTCAATTGCCAACTCAAATATAAAAACAATTATTCACATATTTAACACCTTTTTAAATGGATAATATTGATCCATTATGCATAACTCAACCTCCATTTTGGCTTGTAAATGACCGTAACAAGGATATTATTGCCAACGAGAGTCCCTTGAGCTTCCTCTTATTCCCCTATAAATAGCTTTCAAATCGTAGGGAAAAAAAGACCAAAAAAGCTACAAAAACACCATATTTCAAGGATTATGTTATGTCAATATTTTGCAAGAGCTGCTCCTTTTCAAAAACAAGTGGTCGAAATATCGAACATTCCAAAAAAATTGAAGATCTATTGTAACGACCAGATCTTTTTATAGTCCATAATTAGTAATTTATGAGATTTGAGGGATTACAATGCTATTTTATTTCGATCCATGAATAGATCAAGTTTCAGACTTCACGTATATGTTATTTATCTTTCTTTCTTTAAAAGCTAAATTTCCAGATTTCATGATATGCGCGTACAGATTTCATGTCTTACGCAATGTTCAGCCTTCATTTTATTATGGGTTGATATCCAGATGTTAAGAATGCAATTATAGCAGATGTCTAGTCAATTTCTACAAGCCAATTGAATCTTTTGTTTTAATAAAAACGTTCGGGTTCATTGTGCATCTTTTATTTTAAAACAGAGTACGCTTTTAGTGGATTTTGGCATATTGATTAAACGTTTCTTCCTTCATTAGACATTTTAAAGCATATAAATAGGATGTTAAGCTGCTTCATGCATCATTATCTAACGTTTCTTCCTTCATTAGACATTTTAAAGCATATAAATAGGATGTTAAGCTGCTTCATGCATCATTATCTTCAAATTTAATCATTTAGAAGCGGTGCTCTTTTGGAAGAAGCCGAACAAAATCCTTTCAAAGTTTTTAAAAGAAACAGGCGGTGCATAGAAGTTTACTTGATTTGCTGCTGTTGTTGTGTTAAAGAATTCAGGAAAGTAAACTCTGTTTCTTGCTCACTCAATGGAAAGCATATATTCAATTCTGTTTTATATGTTTATGTATGTTTTAAAGAAGATGAAAATAGCTTCGGCTGTTCTTCAAGAAAACCAGAAGTTCATGCTCTATTTTTGCAAAAGTTACGTTTACTGTAATTTTGATTCAAAGATATTTTAGAAATTTGTTTAATGATGTTCGTCTGGTAAATTCTTGAGTTTTCCAATGATATCTTCATCGAAGTAGCTTACAAGTAGCTTATTCGATCCTTTCCAGAAATTTCGTAAGATATTTTGAGTTCTCCAGAAGAAGGTAACCGTTGTAATTCATGTTTATCCACACGGTTAAGTATGAAGTCTGGTTCTTATGCCATCGCTGAAATTCTATGATGAACAGATTTCTAAGAGTAGAGGTCTGTTTATGTGATAAGTTAAAATTCAGATTTCTATCTTTGTTCGTGAGATCTGAAGTGTTTCCTCTTTAATAAAACACTTACGTTTAATTCAGATTTCTACTATTCCTTCATCTCAGATTTCTTCTTTTATATATGAGATCTAGTATAGGGCATATTCCTTTTATAATTTGTTGACTTCTGAGTTGACCGTTGACATCTGGTGGGAGTAGTCTCGCGAGGTGAAATTTGGTGACGTCATGTATAAGTTGCGTTGACTATCTGGTTGACCACAGAGATCTGTTTTATTTCTTCTTCGTTGAGATACACATATTCGATTCAGATTTCTACTGTTCCTTAAAAACAGATTTCATCCTTTACTTCTTCAATACTTCTTCGATTGAGACAGAAAGCATAGATTTGAAATCCTTATTCATTTCCGAATCATTTCAAAAGATTTATTCGATTCAATTGATCAGATTTGAGAGCTTTTATTCATTTTTCATCTTCGCAAGTATTATAGAAAACTTCAAAGTATTCCATAACATCATTAGACAAAAGAAAACCAGTTTGTCAAGCTTTTGGGTTATCTAGAGTACTGTACAAAACTCTTGCTGTTGTATATACTAGACCAGATTTCTAGTGTATCTATGTTGTAGAAATCTTTCCAGACTTCATTACGAAGGAATGTAACCATTTTGTTGAAATTACCAGATTTCTATTTTCCGCGTCTTTTAATTATAGAATCTGATTCTCGTTTACGTTGAGAGTTCGAATGTTATTCTTATTTCATTCCAAAGAAAGTTAGTAGCGACCTAGTATTTTGATGTTCAAACTTCCTATAACTTTCAATTGAACCCCAAAAATTCTTGAATTCCGTTAATAAAAGTACGGGTCGTTACAGTTGGTATCAGAGCAATGGTCCTTGAGATAAACACACTTCCAGTCTGAGCAGATCTCTCCAGTCACTTCAATTTGTGAGTTTTAATTCATGTTTTAGCATGTAGTAATCTCTCATAATAGAATTGTGGTGGATTTGGACTACCTTTTACAGATATGTCAGGACGAGGTAGAGGAAGAAGGAATTTTGCCGAAGGAGATAATGAGTCAGAAGGCATTACCAGTCCTCAATAGTATGGCACAACTACTAGAAAGATTATGTAACGCCCCAAAATCCCTAGGACCATATTTATGCATTTCATAAATCATATGGGCCATTTTGGCAATTTTAAATATCATGTATCTGCTGAATTGTTGATATCAGCAGGTAAGTTGCGCTGCGGCTGGTTCCAGCAGGTGACTCCAAGTAGCGATGCACGAGCTGATTTTAAATCGATTGAAAAATGTTTTAAGGAGGTGAAATGATTTCTTTAAGAGAAGGTTTGGTGAATCCCTAGGACCATATTTATGCATTTCATAAATCATATGGGCCATTTTGGCAATTTTAAATATCATGTATCTGCTGAATTGTTGATATCAGCAGGTAAGTTGCGTTGCGGCTGGTTCCAGCAGGTGACTCCAAGTAGCGATGCACGAGCTGGTTCTAAATCGATTGGAAAATGTTTTAAGGAGGTGAAATGTTTTCTTTAAGAGAAGGTTTGGTGTTTTACAAATTAAAATGATATGAAGGGAATTTTACTAAATTTTGAAAGTGTGTCATGCTTGATTTCTCAAGTAGCTTGCCACTAATC
>KQ992996.1:156376-171043 GCA_001598015.1 Dorcoceras hygrometricum
TCATCAGCAGATGCGTCTTTCTTTATTAATATCAGCAGTTGCTTTCCTTTGTTTAGGAATCAGCAGCTGCATTGTGATTTTAAGTTCGCAGCTGTATTTTCCTTAGTTAGAATTCAGCAGTTGCATTGTCTACGTAAAATCAGCAGATGCACTGTTCATTAGCAGATGCATTCCATAGTGATAATTCAGCAGTTGCTTTATTCGTTTTAAGCACTATTCATTTCAGCTGGTATTAGTCTTGCGACTGGTACTATTCCTTGCGACTGGTTTTCTTTCAACCAGTTCCATTATAACGATATATTTCCAAAGTCGAATTCAATACTCAGTAAAGTTTTAAAATGGGAAGCAAATGTTTAAAATGATGGAACCCGATGTTTTACAGAAGTGTTTAAAGAAAGGATTGTTAAGGAATAAAAGATGTTTTAGATTATGGCATAGATAGTTATGGTCACCAAGGAGAAGGGTGAGCAGTTGTCGAAGATGTCGACTGCCCTTTCATATGAGCTATATGCTAAAACTGATATCGGGAGTCATTTTGATCAAAGTGCAAATTGGACCACATAGAACTTATATGCCATGATCAACTGAAAATGAAATTGAAAGAAATGAGAAGCTGGGCTATCTTCCCCTGTTTCTGCCATTGAAATGTTTACGAAAATGATATTGTATATTGAAGTTCCTTAACATATGCATTGCACAGATGTCTGCCTGCGTTTTATGAAATTGTTACTACTCAGATTTTACTTCCTGAGCCTTTAGGCTCACTAGCTTTTAAAATGGTGCAGGTACGACAAATGGTGGAGGATCAGCAGGTGAAACTTGAATCAGCAGATGGGTGGCGTTGTGTTTATCCAAGGCCTACGTTTTCCGTGTCTAAGTTGTATTGTTTTGATTAGGTTGTGCTGTATTAAATCAGTAGCAATGGTTGTATATTTACATCGAATAGCAGCTGTTGTAAATCGCAATTGCAAAGTTATATGAAATACCTTGTTTTCCGCAAATGTTTTAGCAGTAGCGTGCGAACTTAAGTACCTGCTGATCTTCGAAATTGTCTTGTGTTTCGTTTCTTTTGAGTTATAAGAAATGCAGCTTATAACAAATTATCTTTTAGCCCTTATTTTATTCGAAAATTTTGTTTACCCCAATTCTCGTGGCCCCGTTGGGTTTGGGCGTCACAACATGGTATCAGAGCAACGTTCCTGAGATAAACACATGCACCATCAGCTGGATCAAAGTTCATCGTCTGATCTTCTAAGTTGTGAGTTTATTTTCAGAGCATTGTCTTTTATTTTAGCATGTTCTGATTTATGCATATGGTGGATTATGGGCTATAGAATATAGAATGTCAGGAAGAGGTCGAGGAAGAACTAGAAGCAGTATTCCTCTAGAAGAAACTGAGAGCGATAACAATGATAACATCGCTCAACTATTAAGAATGCTGGTAGAACAAAATAACAGTAGAGGCAATGGTCAGTCTTCCAGCAGCAGGGGACCAAGTAACGACGACCCCCAAGAGAAATTTAGGCGCCAGAAGCCTAAGGAATTTAGTGGGACTACTGATCCACTAATTGCTGAGAGTTGGATTAAATCCATGGAGGTTATTTTCGAGTACCTCCAACTGTCTGATTTAGATAGGCCAAGGTGCGCTATCTACATGCTAAGGGATGATGCAATGATCTGGTGGGAAGGAGTTAAGATGTCTGTGGATCTGCTGAATCTCACCTGGGCAGATTTCAAGCGAGTATTCTACGAGCAATACTTCACAGCGGGGAAAAGATCTGAATTGAAGAGGGAATTTTTGACCCTCAAGCAAGGGAGTTCAACCGTACAGGAGTATGTGCGGACGTTTGAAAGAGGGTGCTATTTTGTGCCACTAATAGGAAGTGATCCAGAGGAGAAATTGAGTCACTTCATAGAAGGATTGAAACCAATGTTCAAGATGAATGTGAGGCTGTCAGTGCCAAGAACTTACAGGGAAGCAGTGGATAGAGCCCTGCAAATCTAAAGAGATTGGAAAGATCTCGATGAAGAGAGGCAGCAAAAGAGACAGGCCTTTCAGCAGAAGGATCAAAGGCCATTTAATAAACAGAGCAAGAACCAGCAGAGGCCTCAGGAGCAAAAGCCTCTACAAATTCAACCTATAAGTTCCGTTCCTGCTGGTAGTAATAGGCCATTATGTCCTAAGTGTCAAAAGCCTCATTTGGGACAATGCAGACTTGGACAAAACGTCTGCTACAAGTGTGGGATGCCTGGACATATTTTGAAGAATTGTCCAAAATCTAAGCAACTGGTGACCAGCAGAGCTTATATGATGACTGCTGATCAAGCTCCTCCAGAGTCTACGGTGGTTACAGGTGAAATTTCGATAGCTGGATTTCCTTCTTTAGCTTTGTTAGATTCAGGAGCTACACATTCATTCATTTCTACTGAATTTGTTAAGAGATTGTCAATCTAGCCGGAGCAAGTAATGATAGGTTATTGTGTGTTGGTACCATCTGGGGAAAAATTGGTATCGCACGAAGTGTTTAAAAGTTTAGAGCTTAAACTTCAAGGGCATAAGATTACTGCTGATTTAATTGTGTTGCCAATGCCGGAGTTTGATTTGATTTTGGGAATAGATTGGCTAACTAAGTTTGGGGTAGTGATTGACTTTAAACTACGAACAGTAGCTGTTAATCCAGTAGGAAAAGAGCCATTTCAGTTTTTGGCCAAACATGATAATAAAATTCCTTCATCTATATCATCGTTAGCCGCTACTGATAGGCCCCAGCTGTCCATTGTAGAAGTAGCAAATGAATTCCCTGAAGTTTTTCCAGAAGATATTCAAGGATTGCCACCAGACAGGGAGTTGGAGTTTTCCATTGATCTAATCCCAGGAGCTGCTCCAGTATCTAGACCACCATATCGGTTAGCTCCAACAGAGATGAAAGAATTGAAAGAACAGATACAAGACCTGTTGGAAAAAGGATTTGTTCGACCCAGTACTTCGCCATGGGGAGCCCCTGTTTTGTTTGTAAAGAAAAAGGATGGGAGTATGAGATTATGTATAGATTATCGAGAGTTAAAAACTGTGTAATTGGTAGTTGCTGGTTGAATCATTGGTATGGTTTGATAGGCAACAGCTGATGGCATCGTTGTTGTTTTAATATTACAAATGAAGAGTATGTATCCAGCAGCTGTATCTACTTGTTAAGATTCAGCAGCTGTATGGTTTTAGCGTTTATGAATGTTCTTCCTGTAGTTGTAATGTCGAAATTTGATGATTTTGTAATCAGTAGTTGTTAGTTGAATCAGTATAAAGTCTGGTTTAATAAGCGACGGTTGGTAGCGAAATCATTGTTTAGATATTGCAAGCGTCTTCGTAAATTTCAGCAGATGCAGTGTTCATCAGCAGATTCATTCCATAGGGATAATTCAGCAGTTGCTTTACTCATTTTTCAAGTACTGTTCATTCCAGCTGGTATTAGTCTTGCGACTAGTACTATTCACTTATATAGTCGTGTTAGCGCTTTTCCTTGCGACTGATTGACGCGCTAACGACGTCGTTCCTTTAAGTCTTAGTAAGATCAGCAGGTAGTTTTGTTATTCCATCTGCTGATCGCTCCAACGACATCGTTTCACTTTATATTTATTTAAAAGACCTTGCTACTGGATTCTTGTCTTGCGACTGGATTCTTGTCTTGCGACTGGATTCTTATTTGTTGCGACTGGTACTATTCATTTCAGCAGGTATTAGTCTTGCGACTGGTACTATTCATTTCAGCAGGTATTAGTCTTGCAACTGGTACTATTCCTTGCGACTAGTTTTCCTTTCAACCAGTTCCATTTTAACGATACATTTTCAAAGTCGAATTCAATACTCAGTAAAGTTTTAAAATGGGAAGCAAATGTTTAAAATGATGGAACCCGATGTTTTACAGAAGTGTTTAAAGAAAGGATTGTTAAGGAATAAAAGATGTTTTAGATTATGGCATAGATAGTTAAGGTCACCAAGGAGAAGGGTGAGCAGTTGTCGAAGATGTCGACTGCCCTTTCATATGAGCTATATGCTAAAACTGATATCGGGACTCATTTTGATCAAAGTGCAAATTGGACCACATAGAACTTATATGCCATGATCAACTGAAAATGAAATTGAAAGAAATGAGAAGCTGGGCTATCTTCCCCTGTTTCTGCCATTGAAATGTTTATGAAAATGATATTGTATATTGAAGTTCCTTAACATATGCATTGTACAGATGTCTGCCTGCGTTTTATGAACTTGTTACTACTCAGATTTTACTTGCTGAGCCTTTAGGCTCACTAGCTTTTAAAATGGTGCAGGTACGACAACTGGTGGAGGAACAGCAGGTGAAACTTGAAATCAGCAGATGGGTGGCGTTGTGTTTATCCAAGGCCTAAGTTTTCCATGTCTAAGTTGTATTGTTTTGATTAGGTTGTGCTGTATTAAATCAGTAGCAATGGTTGTATATTTACATCGAATAGCACTTGTTGTAAACCGCAATTGCAAAGTTATATGAAATACCCTGTTTTCCGCAAATGTTTTAGCAGTAGCGCGCGAACTTAAGTACCTGCTGATCTTCGAAATTGTCTTGTGTTTTGTTTCCTTTGAGTTATAAGAAATGCAGCTTATAACAAATTATCTTTTAGCCCTTCTTTTATTAGAAAATTTTGTTTACCCCAATTCTCGTGGCCCCGTTGGGTTTGGGCGTCACAGATTAGTTGATCAAACCTCTAATGGAAATGGTTATTCGTCGGGTAGAATGATTAGTATAGAAGATCCCCAGGAGAAGTTTAGGAGGCAGAGACCTCATGACTTTTCTGGCATTACCGATCCTCTAGTGGCAGAAATCTGGATTAAATCCATGGAAGTGATATTTGATTATCTGCATCTAACAGAATTGGAGAGACACCGTTGTGCAATTTATATGCTGAGGGGAGATGAGATGATGTGGTGTGAAGGAGCCAAGTTAACGGTGGACTTGGAAATTCTTACCTGGGAAGAGTTTAAGAGAGTCTTCTTTGAGCAATATTTTACTGTTGATGTTAGAGAGCAGTTACAGAGTGAATTTTTAACTCTCAAACAAGAAGGGATGGCGATGCGGGATTATATCCGTAAGTTTGAGAGGGGATGTTATTTTGTTCCACTGATAGGGACAAATGCAGATGCCAAACTTCGCCATTTCATCAATGGGTTGAAGCCCATCATTAAGCACGATGTTAGGTTGGCAGAACCTATAGATTACAGGGCCACTGATAATAAAGCTCTACGGGCAGGACAAGATTGGAAAGCAATCGATGACGAAAGGCAATTAAAGAGGCAAGCGTTTCAGCAAAATGATCGCAGGAAATTTAAGAAGCGAAACAACAATCAACAGGGATCGCAAGGGAAAGGACCAATTGCTGCACAACCAATTTCTGCTGTTCTAAATTCGGGAAATAGGCAGCCATGTCCTACTTGCAAGAAGATTCATAAGGGACAGTGTCTTCAGGGGCAGAATGTGTGTTATACTTGTGGTAAACCAGGCCACATGTCGAGAAATTGTCCCCAAAAACAACAAGAACTCATTACTAGTAGAGCATACGTGATGACTACTGAAGAAACTCCAACAGATACCACCATGGTGACGGGTAAAAATTTTTTTGATAACATGTCCATTATACCTTTGTTAGATTCTAGTGCAATTCATTCTTTTGTATCAGATAGATTTTCTAAACAATTAGCAATTAAACCAGTAGAGGTAAAAGTAGGATATTGTGTTCAGGTTCCTACAGGAGAAAGTATAATAACCAATCGGGTGATTTAAAACATATAACTTAAATTGTAGGGAAATATTGTCTATGCAGATTTGATAGTATTACCCATGATTGAGTTTGATTTTATTTTGGGAATAGACTGGTTGACTAAGTACGAAGCTGTTATAGATTTTAAGCAGAGGTCTATTGATATTAAATTACCAGAGGGAAATTCATTTTCATTCAAAGCTGGTAAATATGAGAATGCTCCTAAGATAATATCAGCAAGGAAAGCTCAAAAGTGTTTAAGAAGCAGATGTCTTTAAAACAGCTTTTAGGACAAGATATGGCCATTATGAATTTCTAGTTATGCCTTTTGGATTAACTAATGCGCCATCTGTGTTTATGGATTTAATGAATAGGGTATTTCAACCTTTCCTAGATAAATTTGTGATAGTGTTCATAGATGATATTTTGATTTACTCGAAGAATAGAAGTGAACATGAAGAACATCTTAGAGAAATCTTACAGATTTTAAGAAATAAACAGTTATTTGCTAAGTTCAGCAAATGTGAATTCTGGATTGAGAAAGTTATATTTTTGGGTCACATTATTTCGAGAAATGGAATAGAAGTAGATCCTTCTAAAGTGGAAGCTGTTCGAGATTGGCCTGTACCTAAGAGTGTCACAGAAATCCGTAGTTTCTTAGGACTTGCTGGTTATTATCGAAGGTTCATAGAAGGATTTTCGAAGATTGCTATTCCTTTAACAGCTTTGACTAAGAAAAATGTTAAGTATGATTGGACTCCGGAACGCCAATCCAGTTTTGAGAAATTATAACTGGCGTTAGTTGAATCCCCTGTTCTAACATTACCATCAGAGAAAGGGAATTTTGTGATTTATACAGATGCATCGAAGATAGGGCTAGGAGCTGTTCTAATGCAGGAAAGAAAGGTAATTGCTTACGCTTCGAGACAATTGAAAATTCACGAGAAGAATTATCCTACGCATGACCTTGAATTAGCAGCAGTATTCTTCGCATTAAAGATCTGGAGGCACTATCTTTACGGAGAGAAATGCGAAATTTTTACAGACCATAAGAGCCTTAAGTATTTCTTTACCCAGAAAGAACTAAACATGAGACAAAGGAGATGGCTTGAATTGGTTAAAGATTATATTGTGTAATTAGCTATCACCCCGGTAAAGCTAACGTAGTAGCAGATGCGTTAAGTAGAAGAAATGTGGGTTGGCACAGATCTCAGTTCAGATTCCTCTAGCGTTGGAGATTAACAGATTTGAACTGGGAATAGTTAAAAAGGAGAACGCTGCTAAGTTATCTGTTCTCACGATCCAATCAACGTTAAAAGATAGAATTAAAGAAGGTCAAGCGAAAGACGATCAACTCCAGAAATGGAAGAAACAAGATGAAAACAGAGGAAAAAATCTGTATGCGGTGAAAGAAGGAATTCTTAAATACCAAGATCGATTATGGGTACCGCGCACAGATAATTTGCGCAATGAGATTATGAACGAAGCCCATAACTCGCCGTATTCCATTCATCCAGGAGGAACAAAGATGTTTAAGGATTTGCAAGCTCTGTTTTGGTGGCCAGGAATGAAACGTGACATTTGTAGATTCGTCGTTGAATGTTTAACATTCCAACAAGTTAAAGCAGAACATCAAAGACCCGCTGGAATGTTGAAACCACTTCCTATACCTGTATGGAAATGGGATAACATATCAATGGATTTCGTAGTAGGATTACCCAGAACAGTTCAAGGATTTAATGCAATTTGGGTAATAGTGGATAGATTAACTAAGTCTGCACATTTTCTTTCTGTAAAGACAACTTACGATTTGAATAAATATGCAGAGTTGTATATTAAGGAAATAGTCAGACTTCACAGGGTTCCAAGTTCTATAGTATCAGATAGAGATCCCAAATTTACTTCAAGATTCTGGAAAAGCTTACACCAAGCCTTAGGCACAAAATTAACTTTCAGTACATCATTCCATCCTCAAACCGATGGACAATCAGAAAGAGTAATTCAAATACTGGAAGATTTGTTTCGGGCTAGTGTTCTTGATTTTGCAGAAAGTTGGGATTCTAAACTGCCGTTAATTGAGTTTACCTACAACAACAGTTATCAAGCTTCGATAGAAATGGCACCATACGAAGCTCTGTATGGTAGGAAATGTAGATCACCGATTCTTTGGGATGATGTAGGTGAATGAACTGAGATCGGACCTGATATTGTAGAACAGACTTCTGAATCAATTAAAAGAATACGTGATAGAATGAAGACTGCTCACAGTAGACATAAAAGTTATGCAGACAATCATCGTAGAGATCTGAATTTTGAGATAGGAGATCACGTGTTCCTAAAGATTTCACCAATGAAAGGTGTTGTAAGATTTGGAAAGAAAGGAAAGCTAAGTCCCAGATATGTTGGACCATTCCAGATCTTAGAACGAGTTGGAACGTTGGCGTATCGTTTAGCGCTACCTCCTCAGATGTCTACTGTTCACAACGTATTCCATAATTCAACGCTTAGAAGATACATTGCGAATCCTTCGCATGTGCTATGCTATGAACCCATTCAATTGGAACCAGACTTGACTTACGAAGAAGTTCCACACCAGATTTTAGCACGAGAGAATCGTAAGTTAAGAAGCAGAATATCCCTATGATTAAAGTGCAATGGACAAATCACTCAGAAAGAGAAGAAACTTGGGAAGTTTAATCTGATATGAAGAGAAGCTACCCAGATCTCTTTAAGTAAGTAATTTCGAGGACGAAATTCTTTTAAGGGGGGTAGATTGTAACGATCTAGATCTTCTTATAGTCCACAATTAGTAATTTATGAGATTTGAGGGATTACAATGCTATTTTATTTCGATCCATGAATAGATCAAGTTTCAGACTTCACGTATATGTTATTTAGATTTCTTTCTTTAAAAGCTAAATTTCCAGATTTCATGATATGCGCATACAGATTTCATGTCTTACGCAATGTTCAGCCTTCATTTTATTATGGGTTGATATTCAGATGTTAAGAATGCAATTATAGCAGATGTCTAGTTAATTTCTATAAGCCAATTGAATCTTTTGTTTTAATAAAAACGTTCGGGTTCATTGTGCATCTTTTATTTTAAAACAGAGTACGCTTTTAGTGGATTTTGGCATATTGATTTAACGTGTCTTCCTTCATTAGACATTTTAAAGCATATAAATAGGATGTTAAGCTGCTTCATGCATCATTATCTTCAAATTTAATCATTTAGAAGCGGTGCTCTCTTGGAAGAAGCCAAACAAAATCCTTTCAAAGTTTTTAAAAGAAACAGGCGGTGCGTAGAAGTTTTCTTGATTTGCTGCTGTTGTTGTGTTAAAGAATTCAGGCAAGTAAACTCTGTTTCTTGCTCACTCAATGGAAAGCATATATTCAATTCTGTTTTATATGTTTATGTATGTTTTAAAGAAGAGGAAGATGGCTTCGGCTGTTCTTCAAGAAAACCAGAAGTTCATGCTCTGTTTTTGCAAAAGTTACGTTTACTGTAATTTTGATTCAAAGATGTTTTAGAAAATTGTTTAATGATGTTCGTCTGGTAATTTCTTGAGTTTTCCAATGATTTCTTCATCGAAGTAGCTTATTCGATCCTTTCCAGAAATTTCGTAAGATATTTTGAGTTCTTCAGAAGAAGGTAACCGTTGTAATTCATGTTTATCCACACGGTTAAGTATGAAGTCTGGTTCTTATGCCATTGCTGAAATTCTATGATGAACAGATTTCTAAGAGTAGAGGTCTGTTTATGTGATAAGTTAGAATTCAGATATCTATCTTTGTTCTTGAGATCTGAAGTGTTTCCTCTTTAATAAAACACTTACGTTTAATATATATTTCTACTATTCCTTTATCTCAGATTTCCTCTTTTATATATGAGATCTGGTATAGGGCATATTCCTTTCATAATTTGTTGACTTCTGAGTTGACCGTTGACATCTGGTGGGAGTAGTCCCGCGAGGTGAAATCTGGTGACGTCATGTATAAGTTGCGTTGACATCTGGTTGACCAACAGAGATCTGTTTTTGTGAGGAATCAGATTTCAAGATTTGTGATTAATCAGATTTTGGGTTAGATTAGTCACGAGAATTAAAATTTTTGAATTCTGGAATTTCGGATTGTGGTGAAATCTGATTTGAGAAAATTCAGATCTCTAGTTGGAGTTGTCCAGATTTTAGTTCGGGTTTATCGGGTGAAATCTGGTTGAGAATTTGGATCGAATTTGTTAGATTTTGATAGAAATCTGGTTCCCTGAGTGTTAGCGTGTTTTTCCGCGAGAAGTAGGCAAAACGCTATCGTTTTGGTGAGATCTGGTTAGTTGAGAGTGCAGCGCTTTTGTTTCGCATTTTCATATGTCAACGTTGGTCAACGAAGCTGTAGCGGGTGATCGCTGGATTGAGAGATCTGGTTTCGTTGTATTGATCGTGGGTGATTGTTCGCGTGTAGAGATCTGGTAGCGCTAGTGTGTGACGTAAGCAGATTTCTTGTGTTGGTCAACATGTGGGAGTTGACATCTGGTGTTGAGCTTTCGAACGTTGTGGTTTGATGTGAGATCTGTTTCGCTGTGCGTCGTCGTTTTAGCATTTTGCGTTGCTAAGGCATAGAGATCTGTTTTAGTGGTAGCGCTGAGATCTGTTTTGAGCGCTAGCGTTGTGTTTTAGAGGAGAGATCTGTTTTGAGCTATGCGACGTCGTTCCCTTAAGTTGCTGCGTCGTCGTTTTGGAATCCTCAGTGTTTATCATGTTTTGTATTGCGTGAGCGAGGGATCTGGTTTGTGCTACCGTTGGAGAGACCAGATGTCACCGAAACGCTGTCGTTTTGACTTGTGAGTGAGCGTTTTTTGTTAACGCTGGGATCTGGTGGTTATTAGCATTGTTGAGAGATCTGTTTGACGCTAATTTAAGTTGCAGGAATCTGTTTTTGTCGGTGTTTGACTTATGCAGTAGCGATTCAATTGAGGATTTAAATACAAGTGTTGAGTTACACTTAGAATATTTTACACCCGATATTTATTATCCTTCTGTTCGAAACCCTCGAACTACTGTTCACCGTAACTTTCCACCGTCGATTCCTGTCGTTTCCAGCCTCTGTTTTTGAGGATCTTGGTGGCGCTGGACTCCCCTAGCTTAGATCTTAGTACTGAGTCTTGACCTCGTATTTGTTTCTCCTGCTTTTGTGTTTTGGGTCTGTGTTACCCATTTGCAGGATTTTCAGGTAACCAAGCTGGGCAGAGTGGAAGTTCAGCTGGTCATTCCCCTTTCCCTTGAGTCCCAGATATATTTATGATGTGTATTGAACCGGGAGATGCCCCGTGTTTTTATGTATTGGGGATCTGTATTTGATTTGATATGTTATTGTTACCTGGTTGTATAAGTTTGAGTTAACTTATATTTCGATTATCGATATTTTGAATGTATGTTTTGAGTTCAGGCCCAAACTATTTCGAAAAATTTTTAAGCCCTGATTTTATGCTTCCGTGTTTATGCGTTTATTATGTGTTAATTGTGAGTAATTAGCACGGAGCCTGACATTTTTGGTATCAGAGCTTAAACTGGGATAAGCTCGATTTCCTTTGATCACACTCGAGTCTAGGCACAGAGTTTTGATTTGATTTTGATTGACTCTATGAATTATGTGATCTTTTATCTGTCTATGTGTTATATCTATCTGCTGTGAGATCTTACCTCTAGACTTGTTTAGATGCCGCCGAGAAGAGGAAGAGGTAGGACGACTAGACGTACTGAGGAGGAGTCTAGGGCAGGTAGTGATGATGATGTTCATCAGGTTGAGGATGTTACTAGACAGATAGGCGGGATGGAGTTGGTCTTAGCTAGGTTTCAGCCGACGAACCCTCCAACGTTTTCTGCAATAGAGGGTGGTGCGATGGCTGAGGCTTGGTTAACCCAGATGGAGGAATTGTTCGACACTTTGGAGTACGCTCCCGAGAAAAGACTGAAGCTGGCAGTGTTGCAGCTGAGAGACAATGCACAGCGCTGGTGGAGGGGTACTTCCCGTATCCTTCGTGATAGTGGGTCTGTGATCACTTGGGAGAGCTTCTGCGAGGCCTTTCGACAGGAGTATACCCAGGAGTACTTCTATAACAGCCGGGAGCGGGAGTTCGATAATCTGAGGCACGGCAGCATGCGAGTGGCTGAGTATGCTCGACAGTTTTTTGCGCTTTTGGTCTATGTGCCACACGTTGCCAACCAAGAGAGGACGAAGAGGAACAAGTTTTTGAAAGGCTTGAGGCCTGATTTGTACCGGATGGTTTTGTCTGGTTCGCCTGCGACCTATATTGATGCGGTGAACCGAGCAGTGGATATTGAGGAGAGTTTGATGGAGGTTGAAGCTCCGATTCAGCCGACTACTGGGCGCACCTATCAGCCTGTTCAGGATGCGTCGCAATCTTTCTATTCTCCTCAGGGGTCGCAGCAGCAGCAGCAGTCGAACCGCCAGAGATTTCGACCTCGAGGGAAACAGTTCAAGAAGAAGGCGGATTCGAGTTTCTCTGGTTCTGTGAGTTCTGGTTCTGGTAGTGGATCTGGCAGCGGTTCTAGTGGCATGACGTGTGGACAGTGCGGAGGAAGGCATCCGACTTCGCAATGTCGTGGAGTTCAGGGGTCCTACCGTAACTGTGGACAGCCAGGACACTTTCTGAGAGTGCGTCCTCTGTTGAGGGGTCAGTCTTCGATTCCTTTGCAGCAGGGATCAGCTGGTGGTTCATCTCAGAGACCGCAGTTTCCTGCCCCTACTCAGCGATCTGGATTTCAGCCTAGTGGACCGTCTAGGTTTGGAGCACCTCAGAGACCTCAGTTCCAGATTCCCCAGCAGGCTCAGGCGAATGCTTTGACTAGAGAGCAGGCTGAGGAGACGCCTGCATGGTGATTGGAGGTACATGCTTTAATTTCGATTTTCCTGCGAAAGTTTTATTTGACACTGGTGCATCACACTCCTTTATTTCTGAGATGTTTGTGTGTGAGCATGGGTTGAGTTCTTCTCCATTGTGTGATTTTGTTTCTGTGTCTACCATCTCTAATTCGTGAATTTATAATGATCGCCGTGTTCTGCATGCTGGATCCTCTACTATTCTATGTTCTTCCCGAAAGTGTGCCAATCCCTATGTTGTGCGGAGCTGAGCATCCTCTATTCGCTGGGATAAAGCTTTTCCTCTGCAGGGGCCTTGTGCAGTAAACCCCCTACGGGCGGTCGTCCGTCGTCGTAAAGTAGTCCCCGCGAAGCTTTCGGGAAGAGGGGTAGTCTTGTGTGTAAGCATAGCATTTCTGGTCGAACCCGCCCAACCCAACTAAGAAGAACCGAACCTGACAGACACATCTTCTTCCTTTTGGGAGGGTACTCCACCTGCTGGTGTGAGTCTGTGGTCCCATGAAGTGGTGTTGGATTGTGTGCTTCGATTTGATGAGCACGTTTTGGTTTCTAATTTGATTGTTTTGGGAATGAGAGATTTTGATTGCATCTTCGGGATGGACGTGTTGTCTAGCTATAAGGCTACGATCAATTGTTTTCATGGTGTGGTGAGATTTCGCCCTGACTCGGGTGAGAATTGGGAGTTCTACGATGCTGAGTCGCGCTCGAAGATTCCACTGGTGTCCGCCATGGAGATGTTTATCCTGTTATCATTGGATAACACGGGATTTATGATTTACGCGCTGGACGTATCCCAAGAGCAGCGATTGGAGTTGAGCGATATTCCGATCGTACGAGAGTTTCTCGACGTGTTTCCAGATGAGATTCCTGGATTCCCTCCAAGACGTGAGATTGATTTCAGCATAGAGTTGGTGCCCGGTACCGCCCCGATTTCTAGAGCTCCTTACCCGTTGGCGCCAGCAAAGTTGAAGGACCAGTTGAGAGATGTCTTGGAGAAAGGTTTCATCAGACCGAGTATGTCGCCTTGGGGAGCTCCGATTCTTTTTGTGAAGAAGAATGATGGATCTATGAGGATGTGCGTGGACTTCCGACAGTTGAATAAAGCGATGGTGAAGAACAAGTATCCTTTGACGAGGATTGATGACTTTTTCGATCAGTTGCAGGGATCGGTCGTTTACTCGAAGATTGATTTGCGCTCTGGTTACCACCAGTTGTGGATTAGAGACGCTGACGTTGCGAAGACAGCTTTCTGTCTCGATATGGGCATTATGAGTTTCTGGTCATGCCGTTTGGGTTGACTAATGCCCCAGATGTATTCATAGATTTGATGAATCGTGTCTTCAGCGAGTATATCGATCGGTTCTTGATCGTCTTCATAGATGACATCCTGGTGTACTCGAGGAGCATGAGAGAGCATAAGGAGCATCTAAGATTGGTGTTGCAGAGATTGAGAGACTCACAGCTCTATGCCAAGTTCAGCAAGTGCGAATTTTGGCTTGATCGAATTATCTTTTTGGGTCATGTGATTTCAGCACAAGGGATTTCGGTAGATCCGAGCAAGGTCGAAGCAGTTCTTAACTGGGAGAGACCTAGAAATGTTTCCGAGATCCGCAGCTTTTTGGGATTAGCTGGCTATTACAGGCGTTTCATCGAGAAGTTCTCTTCTATAGCCAGGACAATGACGCAATTGACTCAGAAGGATAAGAGATTTGTTTGGACTGATGAGTGCGAGTACATTTTTCAGACGTTAAAGGAGAAGTTGACTACTGCTCCTGTGTTGGCTCTACCGTCTGGATCTGGAGGATTCGTTGTGTGCTCCGATGCTTCTCTCAATGGTTTAGGATGTGTGCTGATGCAGAACGGGTACGTGATTGCCTATGCGTCTCGACAGTTGAATCCTCACGAGACGAGGTACCCTGTTCATGATTTGGAGTTGGCTGTGATAGTGTTTGCCTTGAAGATTTGGCGGCATTATCTGTATGG
>KQ992997.1:1932-14276 GCA_001598015.1 Dorcoceras hygrometricum
GCGACGAGCGCCCGGCCAGCAGCGCACATCAACCGATCATCGCACGACAAGCGCCCGACCGCATCGCAATGTCCCGCGACGAGCGGCGCCCGACCATCCGATGCAGCAGCGGTGCGCGGCGGCCACCATCGCGCCATTCGTGCGGCCAGCGCACGA
This sequence comes from Dorcoceras hygrometricum, assembly GCA_001598015.1. Taxonomy (NCBI): domain Eukaryota; kingdom Viridiplantae; phylum Streptophyta; class Magnoliopsida; order Lamiales; family Gesneriaceae; genus Dorcoceras; species Dorcoceras hygrometricum. The sequence goes on from KQ992997.1 coordinate 2,089, forward strand.
TGAGCGGCACGACATCGCGCGGCCGAGGTGCGCGACAAGCACGACAGACGTGCGGCCGAGGTGCGCAACGCGTGCGGAAGGCGCACGGCCGAGGCGCGCAACGCGTGCGGCAGGCGCACGGCCGAGGCGCGCAACGTGTGCGGCAGGCGCACGGCCGAGGCGGGTGATTGCGGCGGTCGGCGGCCAGCTTCGAGTTTTTGATTTTAATTCTGAAAATCGAAAGTTAGATACAATCGTGGCAATTCGTATGATCAGATCCGGAAAACACTGGCTCTGATACCACAGTTGGGGATCCGGATCAGCCCCCCGGCGAGGCAGCGGAAGAACAAAGAAATACAGCCGGGAGACGATCAATACGAAAAATCAAAAACAAACTACGACATTCATAGGATGTTTAGACGATTACCTTGCTGGCACTTGTGCCTGGCTCCAACCGTAGTTACAATAACGTCGGCTCTTCTCGGTAGATTGCGATAGAAATCGCCAATCCGATCCACGACCAGAAACGAGACTCCTTCGTCAGCCTGCACTAGAAGGACTGACGAGATCAGCACGAACGGATTCTTCTCGTCGAATTGGCCGGAAACGATTTTCCGGCGAAGACGGGCGGCGGCTGCGGCGGCGGCGGCGGCGTTTGAGAGAGGATGGGGCGGCGGCTCTTTAGTGCTTAGGGTTAGGGTTTGTAATCTTGTGTTTAGGTTAAGTCATAATTCTACATTAAATAGAATAGGTGATGGATTTGGATCCGGCCCAACGGGCCCGGGTCCAACGGATGAACATTCGTTTCATCTCCATCACCGAGACTTGACCGTAACTCCGATCGCCGATCAGATCGGACCGATCGACTCAGTTTCTGAAACTAAATATTATGATCTGAAAAACCATTTTTCAGAACCCCAGTGAAAAATGACCGTTTTGCCCCTCAACAGCGGGAAACCCCGATTTGACCCCTGTTGACTTTTAGGAAGTCGCACTCCCCAAAATCCTCTTCTCGTGCTCAACACATTGAGCTGAGTATCCGTGCGGGAATCTCGAATCTAGTACTTGTGTGACCCTCAATGGTTCAGGGATACAGCTAGCCGTGGGCCCACAACCATTGTGGCTCCGGAATCACAATTCCGGACTTGCCCATCGGATCATGGTAAAGCATATAGCAACATTGCCCCATGATCCCCTAGGTATCACTGATAGTGCCTGCAAGAACCAGTTGGTCGTGGTTAGCGTACAGTACGGTCCTTTCAATCCATATATCCCGATCAGATCAACGACCATTGGTAAATCGAGAGTCGCTATAGATCCGATAGCTATGCATACATCTTGGAGATCGAATAGTGACATCGCGAGTGTAACTAGGTAAACACATTTACCTAAAAAACTTCTAGTACTCTGGCCAGATATTTATACACTATTATCTCCTCAGATAGCATAGGATATCCACGCATGTCTGCGAGCGGTGAATCCTCTACAACGATGCATCGGGGTCTCACCCAATCCCGACACCTTATGACCCCAAGTGAGTCGGCAAACGGGTCAAAGTGAGACGCCTATCATGTAGAGTCTCAATGACTTTTCGAGTCGTGAGGACTAATCAGTACAACCAAGACCTCGGACTTATCCACTCGACAAATGGTAACCACTTGGAAAGTCCGAACGAGGGTAGTTCGATAGATCACCAGGTCACTATCTATCTGCATGCTCAGAACATCACAATGTTCCCTACTAATGAAACATGGTACTTCGCATCGCAGATACTAGTCTCGAACTCGGGCGGCCTTATCCTCATTTTGATGGCCCAATCGACTAGGAACATGTTCAGAATACATAGCGACTATTAGAATCTATCTGCATGCTCAGAACATCACAATGTTCCCTACTAATGAAACATGGTACTTCGCATCGCAGATACTAGTCTCGAACTCGGGCGGCCTTATCCTCATTTTGATGGCCCAATCGACTAGGAACATGTTCAGAATACATAGCGACTATTAGATGTGTTTCATGATAGCCGTCATACCCACTATCACATCTAACATACGCTTTAGTGTATTCTAGGTCTTTACTCAACGCAATTGTAAATCATTACACACATAATGAAAGTAAAGAACGCCAGATAAAAAGAATGCGAATATCATATATATAAAGATTGTTTTATACAAGAGTCTATAAACCCACACGCCACAAGTTGGCTAGTTGGGCATCTACTCTAACAAATTGGTGAAAGCTTAACGCCAAAGACCAGCGGGAATGTTGAAGCCGCTGCCTATTCCAAAATGGAAATGGGAGTGTATAGCTATGGATTTTGTATTTGGTTTATCCAGGACTGTTCAAGGATATAATTCTATTTGGGTTATAGTAGACAGACTCACTAAGTCAGCTCACTTCTTACCAGTTAAGACAACGTATGATATAAGCAGATATGTAGAGCTATATGTGAAGGAGATAGTGAGGCTGCATGGTGTTCCAGTTTCGATTGTATCTGATAGAGATTCGAAGTTTACGTCAGCTTTCTGGAAGAGTTTGCATAGAGCTTTGGGTACTAAGCTGAAATTTAGCATAGCCTTTCACCCCAGACAGATGGACAATCTGAAAGGGTGATTCAGATTTTAGAGGATCTACTCAGGGCTTGTATTGTGGTTTTTTCAGAAAGCTGGGATTTAAAGTTACCGTTGGTAAAATTTGCGTATAACAACAGTTTCCAGGCTTCTATCTAGATGGCCCCATACGAAGCTCTCTATGGTCGCAAATGTAGAACACCTCTTTACTGGGATGAGGTAGGAGAATGAGCTGGTATAGGACCAGATGTGGTAGAGAAAACAGCCGAAGCTGTTAGAAAGATTAGAGAACGGATGAGAGCAGCTCAGAGCAGGCAGAAGAGTTATGCGGAAAATAATGTCGAGAGCTGAGCTTCGAAGTTGGTGATCATGTGTTTTTGAGAGTAACTCCTATGAAAGGAGTGATGCGTTTTGGGAAGAAACGAAAGCTGAGTCCCATATATATTAGGTCTTATGAGATTCTGGAACGAGTAGGAGCGTTGGCTTGTCGTTTAGCATTGCCCCCGCATATGTCTTCAGTGCATAGTGTTTTCCATGTCAGCTTTAAGGAAGTATATTCCCAACCCGTCGCACGTACTGAGCCATGAGCCAATTCAGTTAGCATCAGATCTGAGTTACGAAGAGAGACCCGAGAGGATTCTTCTTCGGAAGATTAGGAAGTTGAGAAACCGTAGTATTCCTATGGTTAAGGTGCAATGGTCTAACCAAACAGAACGAGAAGCTACGTGGGAAACCAAAGCTGATATGTATAGCCTTTACCCAGTTCTGTTTGGTAAGTAAATTTCGAGGATGAAATTCCCATAAGGAGGGTAGAGTTGTAACGCCCCAAAATCCATAGGACCACAATTTTAACCCTTTTTATTTTAAGGGCCATTTTGATGTTTCCATGTTCAGATTTCAGCTTAAGTTCATGTTATTTATTTAAAAAGCTGATTTCTTCATTTCAGATTTCAGATACGGCGCAGAAGGTTTCCAGGTAGATTTTTCCCCAAGCATAAGACATGAGCTGATGGTCCCAGAAATAGGATCACTAAGTAAATGGGAGTTCAGAAGGGGGGGGGGGTTGAATGAACTCCTTCGATTTTCGAAAATTCTTTTAAAATGTTTTGCAAGATTTTTGCTTAACTTAAGTCCGAGTTACCAGACTTAAGAATATCTCAGTTATATTCAAATTTCTCAGACAACAATATATGTGCGGAAAATGACCGATAGATTTGTGAACAGTAAATAAACACAAGTAATATAATCGTGCGTAATGTAAAAGATAGAGATCAGAGTTTGTTTCTGGAAGTTCGGACTTCAATGTCCTACGTCTCCCCTTCTTCCTCCTCGGAAGGTATCACTAGAAGACTTTGATGAGAGTAGCCTTTCAACAAACACCCAATCCCGTAACCCGCAGCTACGAGAACTCCTAGTATCTCACAACGACAATCCAAGCAGACGCAGCTGCTGGTTACAACACTTTAGTGTTTTCAAACGTCTTTTTGAGAAGCACGTTTGTTACAGACTCAATCAAATACAACAATGAATACACTTGTGAGTACTGTAAAATCTCTGGTTTCTAAGACAAAGAAACTTGATTCAATAATGTGAACCAGAGAGTGACACTCGAAGATATAAATGAATATCAAAGGTGAAGATTCTTCGAGTGCTTGAGCTTTGAATGCGTTCAGCGAAGATTAAGCTCTGGGAGTATTTTGACAGCGTTTTTGCAATAGCAGTGGCAGGAGTTGTTCTTTAAAGCAAAATGTCTGCTATTTATAATCTTCGTGCAACGGTCGATGAATCCAGATAAGGTATAGCAAATCCTTTTTGAATTTCTGACAGTGGAACGCCGTCAATCTAGCTTCAGTATATGGCAAATTGCGTTTCGTCAGGGATGTGAGTATCATTTCCTTATAAATGCTTTCCCGTTGAAATCGCCTCTGCCAATGTGTACTATTTTTCCAAAGATAGTACTAACCTTGTCTCCTTAATTTCAGGCGGTATGAGTGGTTCTTATTTTGATCATCGATCTTTTCCAAATGAGTATACGATCGAATTTGAATCTTCTTTATGCTTGCGCCTGAAATCTTTTCTATCGACGGATCTCTCCTTGAAGAAGATGAATGAACAGTTCCTTACTGTTGAGAGATTTTATCGCGGTAGACAAGATACATCCATTTGCAAATATCAGCACTGGTGACGTCATCATATCTCTTGGTTTACAAGTTTTAGCACTGCTGACGTCATCATGTCTGTTACGAACATTGAGGCTGAATAAGATGATGACGTCATGATGTCTATTGTTTTCCTGTGGCTGACGTCATCAGATCCGTTGAGGCAAACGATGTCGTGTTTAGCTAACTGTCTTACAAAGAGCTGTCGATAGATACTTGTACTGTTTTCAAAGATAATACTGTAGCGAAGTCTGATGTCAATAAGTAGCACTGTTCCAAGATCTGTCGAACACAGTTATCAAAGTATACTGTCCTTTCTGTTGGTAGAGCGAGACACTGTTCCCATTGCTGTTTGCATATACCACTGCGATACTGTAGACAAGAGCTGTTGGCAGATATCTCGAATTACTTCATCAAAGCTTGAATATCCAAAACAATCACTCCACTGTTCCAAGATCTGATTTTGATCAACTCGAAACTTATAACTGTAGCTTGAGCTAATCACTGTTGTCAGCAATGTTGATCATCGTGAATATTGTCATTTGATTCCAAATCTTTTCTTTTCTTTGTTATCACCAAAACTACAAATTTTATCCTAACATGAGCAGATTTCAAATTTTGTTCGAAATCAATTTGAATGAGAAAATTGTCTCTTTCCAAAATCATTTGGCAAATTTGCAAATGAGAGGGAGTTTTTATCAAATTTTAAAAGTAAAGTCATGGTAAGCCATGCTTAATCATGGTACTTTACCTAATACAACTGCACTGCCGTATAGTACTGATTTTGTGGAAATGAATCTTATTTTACTTGTCAAAGAATTCTCTCTCTCGTTCTATCAAACATTTCTAAGGAGCTCGTCGTTGATTGCTTGAGGATTTCTGCATGAACCAGCTGTCTTCGTGTTTCCAGTGTTAAGGCAAGTAAAAGCTGATTCTTTGCTACACCATTAAAGCATATATTGTTTTTCCTCAGTTCTGTGTTTTCTTGCCTGTTTAAGTTCAAGATATAGCAATGTTTATGTTCATGCTTGGTTACGAAAAACGAAAGTTCGGGTTCACAGAAATTTTTTCTGTTTTAAAACACTCTAGCATGTTTCAATGAATATATTGTTGATTTCAAAACCATTGAGCTTATAGATTCTAGTTTATGGTACGAGTATGAAGTTCTTCCTTCTGGAATGGCGGTGTCTGGACTTGACTCCAAGAAATCGATGATGCTGGTCGAATCGGGATTTTGTTCTGGTTTGATAGGCGGAACTAGTACCTGGATGTCGTTCGTGATGCTGCAGCACTAGTTCCACTGCCAAATCTGTTTTCTATGATGGCGACATGTTTCTATGGTCACATCTGATTTCACAGGTCAAATATGTTTTCCCGTGTCAAGTCTGTTTCCCTCATAAATACTGTTTCTACAGTCGTATCTGTTTTATTTCTAGCATTACCAATCCTGAAGTCAAATCTGTTTCAACGCCAGCGAAACTACTTCCATAGCCAAGTCAGTTTTACGCTAACGATACTGTTCGTTTAGCCACATTTGTTTTAACGTCAGCGATACCCCTTCTATAGCCAAATCTGCTTTCACGACTAAGATCTGTTTTGTACCCGAGTATTATTTTGTTAGCGGAATCTGTTTTCACTCCAGCGATAAGCCCCCGGTAGTCAAATCTGATGCTCAGTGAGATTTTAAATAGAAACGAGTTTTAAAAGAAATAAATCCTGATGATTTTTCGATCTGATTTCAACCAGATATGAGTTTAAAGGAATAAATATTTAGCTTTAAAGGATTTATGGCGTAGATAATAGACGGTCATAAAGTTAGGGTGAACAGCTGTCGAGAGTGTCAGTTGCCCCTTCATAAAGGAAGGGTGAGAGCAGTCGTCGAGAGTGTCAGTTGCCCCTTCATATAGGGCTTCATGCCATAAAGACTGAATTCAGAAGTAACTTGATCAAGTGCCAAAGGACCTAAGGAGAGCTTCTAAGCCATAAATCACAAGAAAAACTATGATGAGATCTGGGTTGTTTCCCAAATCTGATTTTACGAAAGATGTTTATGATTAAATGCCTTCCTTTAAGCTAAGTTATATTCAGATATGAATGCATCTGCCTGCATTAAGTGATCTTGTTATTCTCAGATTTTTTTACTTGTTGAGCCCCTATTCTCATTAGCTTTTAATGGTGCAGGTGAGACAGATCTGGGGCAGACGGGCGGCGGGAGCTGAACCAGCTGTGATGCATGTGTTTATCAAAGACCTATGTTTTTCGTGCAGCTGTTGTTGTTTTTTATCTTTTGCCAAATCTGTATTAGATCTATCATAACAATAGTGAATTCATATAGAGTTCAAGTAGTTGTAATATCGCAACTTTGCGATTTTATCAGATCTGTTATTCAAATCTATTGGTCAGATTTGCTTTTGCTATTTTATTTTGGCGCCATTAATTCAACTGTTTGTATATCAAATTTGTAAGGCAATACAGCTTACAAAAAAACTTATTCAGCCCTTCTTTTTCCTTATACTATTTCCTTCAACCCAAATCCGTTGACACCCATGGGCGTGGGCGTCACAAAACCAGACCGTGAGTGGGATGAGCTCAGAGATTATCAGCCTAGTTCAGTCTGCAATTATGGATCCATGAAAGAGTGTGTTGGATTGAAAATAGAGTTAAATAACAGCTCGAAAGTTCATAGGGGGAGGGGGGTGAATGAACTCACTTACAATTTTTACTGAAATCCTTTTAAAACAGTTTTACAAGCCTTGAGCTTAATTATGAGTTAACTTACCAGCTCGAAGAATCTCAGCGTGCTCTATTCTCTAGAGTAACAAAAATATGTGCGGAATGAACTCGATTTAACAGTGAACAGGTTTAGGAACTGCCCTAATATGATCGCGCCATCGGATGATTGACATGTGTGTTGTCATCATGCAAAACGTCACATCTACACTATCACTTGTACCGTTCGTATTCCTCTTATACGTCTTTTTACATTCTTCTAACTTTTAACTTGCAAAATACTCTCTTGCTTTTAGTGTTTTCTCTGTGCAGATTATCTTCATTTTCTGCGTATTATTCTCTTTCGATCTATCGACTATAATGGTTGCTTCACTTATCCAGAATGCTCTATAGATCAACTTTGACTTAGTTTTGAGTCTTTCTGATAAAGGTATGGTATCGATGTTCAAAACCCTTGAGTCATCTGGACTCCGTGGATTTCTGAGTTGTTCAGCGGCTATCTATGAAAAAGATTTGGTGAACTTTTTTGAAAATTCCATTGTGTGAGGGAATTCAGTGATAAGTTCAGTTTAGGGGTGTTCGTGGAATTTTTGGAAGCACAACTGCTGGAGTTTTTGAGCTACCAACAGAAGGGCTGACGTCTGTGAATGAGTTGCCTAACGATCTGATAAATGAAGGGATGATATTTCTCTGCGAGTGGAGACATAACCAAAACTTCTTGTAAGAAGAAGGAGATTAAGATTGAATTTCGGCTGATGAATGGCGAAGACTGTTATAGCCAAGGCTGGTTCATTTGATGCAGTAACCCACAAGAGGTTTCTGCTTATGACGGCCATCCATGGTGGTATCAAGATCAACTGGAGCAGATTTCTGTTCGACATTCTGAAGAAGATGGTGACTCCCTCATCGAAGCAAGCCCGGGGTTTTACAGTTCAACTCTGTTATCTACTAGAGGGAGTCCTAGGCCTGACTTTGGGAGAATCGAAGGCTTTCCCACCTTTGAAGATTCTGACTGTTAAGTCTGTCGGCACCTACATCGCTAAGAGCAAATCTATGTCGACAGCAGCTGAAAAGGTGACGGAGGAGCCAGTGGTGGAAAAGGTGGTTACGGTGGCAGCAAAGAGGAGACCAGCTCCTGCTGCTGAACCAGTTGCAAAGAAGAAAAGGACCACTGTTGGGAGAGCTGCTCCAACAGTGAAGGATTTGTCTATAGTACCAGTACAACAGGCTGTACCGATTTCTGTGGTATCAGCTGGGAGCCCCACAGTCCAAAGAAGCCAAGATCCTAAAATAAAATTGATTTTGCAGGAGGAAACAGATGAGGAGGAACAGATAAGGAGGAGACAGATGAGGAGGATACTGACTCTGAGGACACGGTACCCTTGAGCAAGGTACTAAAACTGACTGAGACATCAGTGTCTGATGAAGAGTCACTGCCTATTGATGAACTTTTGAAGCAAATTCCTGAGGATATGTTTCTGCCATCTAGCTCGGCTGAGGAGCCAACACAAATTAAATTTGGTCGTGGTATAGCATTCAGGGAAGTGGATTGGTACAAGGCCACCCTTCCAAAGATTGACCCTGTTGCCAAGGGGAAGGAGCCCCTTGTGGGGTAGATAAAGACAATCCGGCTAAGGAGATTTTTGCTTTGATTTCTGCCGACGTAGATTTTCTTGTATAGATTCGAGATGCAGTTGTAGAACAGATAGCTACATTCTTTCATTCTTTCAGTATCCGTAGCCTATCAGATTTGAAGTCCGTTTTAGATCTTGCAGCAAAAGAAGAGCAGATGCTGAAATGGGCTGAGATAGATTCTTTACAGACGACTGTTCAGAGGCGCTTGTACATTACGGCCAAATATAGAGATATGTTTCTTAGAAAATTTTTGGAGGCCAGGCGCAGCAATTTTGTATCCGGCACGCCCACTTCAGCCATTGATATTCAAGTTTTGGACTTGCTTTCAGACGCTCACCGCCTTGCATTGATAAAATTGATGGAGCAACCGAGGCTACATAAACTGGAGTGGACACGACCGTATACCTCAAATCTGTTTGGAAGAGCTGATGAACATGTCAGAGGAATTCCTTCGCAATTTCATCCGAGCGTTTCTTCAACTAGCTAGGTAAGGTCTCTACTATTTATTGATGAGACTTGGACAGTAGTACATGGTTCAGATCCTAAGCTTACATGGTTAGCATGGCCAATTATTTCAAAACAGAAGAAGTAGCTACCGCAGAAGCCGTTTTGTTAGAATAGATGCCCAACTAGCCAACTTGTGGCAAGTGGGTTCATAGACTCTTGTATGAAACGATCTTTATATATGATATTCGCATTTATTTATGGCATTCTTTACTTTCATTGTGTTGTATGATGATTAAAAATTGCGTTGAGTAAAGACCTAGAATGCGCTATAGTGTATGTTAGATGTGATAGTGGGTATGACTGCTATCATGAAACACATCTAATAGTCACTGTGTATTATGAATTAGTTCCTAGTCGATTGGGCCATCAAAATGAGGATAAGGCCGCCTGAGCTCGAGACTAGTATCTGCGATGCGAAGTACCATGTTTCATTGGTAGGGAACATTGTGATGTTCTGAGCATGCAGATAGATAGTGACCTGGTGATCTATCGAACTACCCTCGTTTGGACTTTCCAAGTGGTTACCATTTGTCGAGTGCATAAGTCCGAGGTCTTGGTTGTACTGATTAGTCCTCACGACTCGAAACATCATTGAGACTCTACATGATAGGCATCTCACTTGGACCCGTTTGCCGACTCACTTGGGGTCACCAGGCGTCGGGATTGGGTGAGACCCCGATGCATGTAGGAGTCGATGCATCGTTGTCGAGGATTCACCGCTCGCAGACATGCGTGGATATCCTATGCTATCTGAGGGGATAATAGTGTATAAATCTCTGGCCGGAGTACTAGAAGTGTTTTAGGTAAATGTGTTTACCTAGTTACACTCGTGATGTCACTATTCGATCTCCAAGATGTATGCATAGCTATCGGATCTATAGCGACTCTCGATTTACCAATGGTCGTTGATCTGATCGAGATATATGGATTGAAAGGACCGTACTGTACGCTAACCATGACCAACTGGTTCTTGCAGGCACTATCAGTGATACCTAGGGGATCATGGGGCGATGTTGCTAGACGCTCTTACCATGATCCGATGGGCAAGTCCGGAATTGTGATTCCGGAGCCACAATGGTTGTGGGCCCACGGCTAGCTGTATCCCTGAACCATTGAGGGTCACACAAGTAATGGATTCGAGATTCCCGCACGGATACTGAGCTCAATGTGTTGAGCATAGAAGGAGAATTTTAGGGAGTGCGACTTCCTAAAAGTCACCAGGGGTCAAATTGCAATTTCCAAAAGTTGGAGGACTAAATTGCAATTTAGGGTTAGATGATCTGAAAAACTGTTTTTCATATCATAATATTCAGTTTTGGAAACTGAGTCGATCGGTCCGATCGGACCGGCGATCGGAGTTACGATGAAGTCGCAGCGATGGATATCGTCATTTGGACCCGGGCCCGTTGGGCCGGTCCAAGTCCATTGCTAGTCTATTTAATTAGACATAAGGGCTTTATTGTAACTAAGTAATTGACATTACACACACCCTAACCCTACACTAATCTCTCGGCCGCCTCTCCCTCTTCTCTCACGCACGGCCGCCGCCGCCTCCCTCGCCGGAATTTGTTCCGGCCAACTTTTCGAGGAGAATCCGTCTGCGCTGATCTCGTCAGGCCTTCTGGTGCAGGTTGACGAAGGAGTCTCCCTTCCGGTCGTGGACCTGATTGACGAATCTACAGCCGCCTACCATGAAGAGCCGGTCTTCTTGTAATTCTGGTTGGAGCCAGGCGCAAGTCGCCAGCAAGGTAATTGACTAAACGCCTTATGAGTGGTTCATAGTTTGCAGTTATTTTTCAATTGTATTGAACGTTCCCGGCCTAATTTTATTCTTACGCTGCCTCGTCGGGAGACGGGATCCGGATCCGCCACGGTTACCCAACAGTGGTATCAGAGCTATGGCTCGGATCCTTCAATACAATAGTTGCCATAATTGTGTCTAGATCTCATTTTTCAGATCGAATCAAACAAAATTCTTTGAGATGATGGCCGCCTGCCGCCGGCGTGTGCGGCGGCCCCTCCCCTCCACCGCACGCATATGCGCGCGCGGCGCATGCACGCTGGCCGCGCAGTGGCGCGCGCATATTAGCGCACCGGCCTGCGCAATTGTTGCGCAATGGCCGAGAGTGGCCGCTGCCGCTGGCCGCGCAAAATGTTGTGCACAGGCCGGCCGATGGGCGGGGACGTGCGGCCTAGCGCCGCACGATGTACAGCGCAAATTTTTTGCGCGTTGGGCTGGACGCATCGCGCGCCGCACCGCCGCGCACGTCGCGGCCAGCATGCGGCCAGCGTCGCGATGTTGTGTGTGGCGGCAGCCGCCGCCGTGCGGCCGTCGTCCGGCGATCTCCGGCGTCGTGCGCGACGGTTGAATTTTTCTTCTAGGTTTAGTTCGGACCTGTCCCGGGCAGCCCGTGAAGTTTTCGGGCCGATATTCGATATCGGGCCCATTTTGGTCGATTTTGAAATTTTGAGATTTTTGGGCCCAAAATTGTTTTTGGCCCAATATGATGCAATTAAAATTAGCAAAATGTGATTTTAATTGTAAAATATGATTTTATAATGAAATATGATTTTGTTGATTAAATTTGATTCTATCCGACAAAAT
>KQ992997.1:23833-36455 GCA_001598015.1 Dorcoceras hygrometricum
GTGTCACGAGCCGCTACCAGGCCAACCCCGGCCAATTTCATTGGAAGGCCGTGAAGGATATTCTTAAGTACTTGCGAAGGACTAAGAATATGTTCATGGTCTATGGGGGTGGTGGACTGAAACTGGAAGGCTACACTGATTCTAGCTTCCAGTGTGACGTGGATGATTCGAAATCAACCTCTGGATTTGTATTCATGCTCAATGGTGGTGCTGTCTCTTGGAAGAGTTCCAAGCAAGACACCATCGTGGATTCAACCACTGAGGCTGAGTACATTGCAGCATCAGCTGCTGCTAAGGAGGCCGTTTGGATAAGGAATTTCGTCCAAGAGTTGGGCGTCATTCCTGATGGATTTGGTCCAGTCCCGGTGTACTGCGACAACACGGGTGCCGTTGTGCAAGCAAAGGAGCCTAGGTCTCACCAAAGATCCAAACATATACTGAGGAAATACCACATAATCCGGGATATTGTGGCTAGAGGTGACATAGCAGTTGAGAGAGTCTCCTCTGCGGACAACGTTGCTGATCCACTTACGAAGCCCTTGCCAGGACCGTTGTTTGAAAAACATCACGAAACAATGGGACTGCGTCTGATGAGTAGTTGGCTTTAGGGCAAGTGGGAGATTGTTAGAGTAGATGCCCAACTAGCCAACTTGTGGCAAGTGAGTTCATAGACTCTTGTATGAAACGATCTTTATATATGATATTCGCATTTATTTATGGCATTCTTTACTTTCATTGTGTTGTATGATGATTAACAATTGCGTTGAGTAAAGACCTAGAATGCGCTATAGTGTATGTTAGATGTGATAGTGGGTATGACGGCTATCATGAAACATATCTAATAGTCACTGTGTATTCTGAATTAGTTCCTAGTCGATTGGGCCGTCAAAATGAGGATAAGGCCGCCCGAGCTCGAGACTAGTATCTGCGATGCGAAGTACCATGTTTCATTGGTAGGGAACATTGTGATGTTCTGAGCATGCAGATAGATATTGACCTGGTGATCTATCGAACTACCCTCGTTCGGACTTTCCAAGTGGTTACCATTTGTCGAGTGGATAAGTCCGAGGTCTTGGTTGTACTGATTAGTCCTCCTGACTCAAAACGTCATTGAGACTCTGCATGATAGGCGTCTCACTTTGACCCATTTTCCGACTCACTTGGGGTCGTTAGGCGGTGGGATTGGGTGAGACCCCGATGCATGTAGGAGTCGATGCATCGTTGTCGAGGATTCACCGCTCGCAGACATGCGTGGATATCCTATGTTATCTGAGGAGACGATAGTGTATAAATCTCTGGATAGAGTACTAGAAGTGTTTTAGGTAAATGGGTTTACCTAGTTACACTCGCGATGTCACTATTCGATCTCCAAGATGTATGCATAGCTATCGGATCTTTAGCGACTCTCGATATACCAATGGTCGTTGATCTGATCGAGATATATGGATTGAAAGGACCGTACTGTACGCTAACCACGACCAACTGGTTCTTGCAGGCACTATCAGTGATACCTAAGGGATCATGGGGCGATGTTGCTAGACGCTCTTACCATGATCGGATGGACAAGTCCGGAATTGTGATTCCGGAGCCACAATGGTCGTGGCCAACGGATAGCTGTATCCCTGAACCATTGAGGGTCACACAAGTACTGGATTCGAGATTCCCGCACGGATACTGAGCTCAATGTGTTGAGCATAGGAGGATAATTTTAGGGAGTGCGACTTCCTAAAAGTCACCAGGGGTCAAATTGCAATTTCCAAAAGTTGGAGGACTAAATTGCAATTTAGGGTTAGATGATCTGAAAAATTGTTTTTAATATCATAATATTCAGTTTTGAAAACTGAGTCGATCGGTCCGATCGGATCGGCGATCGGAGTTACGATGAAGTCGCAGCGATGGATATTGTCATTTGGACCCGGGCCCGTTGGGCCGGTCCAAGTCCATTGCTAGTCTATTTAATTAGACTTAAGGGCTTTATTGTAACTAAGTAATTGAGATTACACACACCCTAACCCTACACTAAACTCTCGGCCGCCTCTCCCTCTTCTGTCACGCACGGCCGCCGCCGCCTCCCTCGCCGGAATTTATTCCGGCCAACTTTTCGAGGAGAATCCATCCGCGCTGATCTCGTCAGGCCTTCTGGTGCAGGCTGACGAAGGAGTCTCCCTTCCGGTCGTGGACCTGATTGACGAATCTACAGCCGCCTACCGTGAAGAGTCGGTCTTCTTGTAATTCCGGTTGGAGCCAGGCGCAAGTCGCCAGCAGGTAATTGACTAAATGCCCTATGAATGGTTCATAGTTTGCAGTAGTTATTAATTGTATTTTCATTGAACCAGTCCAGGACATCGATTATCGAAGACCTTACTACACGATTTTTCAAAGGAACTGGGCGGAAATTTATACAGATGTTATTCATTTTTCTCTTTTTGGACATCTAGAGCCAGTGTTTCAGTCAATTATTGTACAAATATAATTGTCATAGATACAGATTTGGGTACATAGACAGTTCCTACTGGAATTTTTGATGCCATTCAGCACGGTCAGAGTGCTGAAGTTTTTGTTGATTTCTTTGTACAGCAGATCTCAGATAGTTCCCCTTCTTCAAGTCCAAGTTCTTACAGTTCGACTTCTTCCAGTATTTCCCCTATTCTCTTTACAGATGATCTGTGAAACCTGGAAATGTGATTAAGAGATTATTTGTTGGAATTAATCGGTTTTTAGAGATTTCTGGTGGTTCAGATTTCTGTTTGTGAGTTTGGGTTGCATTTTCGGGTCAGATTTCACACTTAAGAGCAATTATGGAAATTTTGGAATTTTCGAGTTTGAATCTGTTGGCAGATTTGCTGATGTCATGTTTTCTGTTGCGCTACGCAATTGCTTACGTAAGCGTTGCAGTTGAAGTATCGGTTGAGTTAGCAATCAGATTTGATGACATAAGGTTATCTGTTAGTGCTTGTGTTACTCAGGATGTTGACAGCAAGTTCCTGTAGCGCGAAGGAACGGTGCCGTTTTGGTGAATGCTTGCGGGAGAGATCTGTTGCCAGCGATCAATGTTTAAGCGTTTAGCGTGCTGTCTTCAGATTTGCTGACGTGTGCGAAGCTACGTCATTTTATTTAATTGAAACGCTGTCGTTTGGATAAGTTGGTGCGATGTCGTATTTGGTCTAGCGCGTAAGGAGAGATCTGTTGTGTGTAGCGCGAGTTCTAGTAACAGATGTCAACGCTTGTCAACTCTCCTGTAGCGACCGCTGTTGTGTGCGTAGCGTGTTTCCAGCATTTAGCGGTAGCGACCAGATTTGCTGACGTGGCATATGATATGTTGTAGCGTGGTGCTTCAACCAGATTTTTCTGACGTGTCCTGAGCGACGCCGTTTTGTTAGCGCATGCGTTATCTTGTAGAGGGATCTGTTTTTGTCGGTGCATGATTTTAATCAGTTTTCTCGCGTGTACTTAAGGAAGACTTGGTCTTCGATTTCAAGCACCAGATCCCATACTTAGCGAAATATTATCTTGGTTGTCGACCTCTGTTCTTCGAACCCTAGTACTGTTCACCGTGAGCTTTTCCGGTGAATTCCCATCGTTGCCGGCCATTTTTTGATACCTTTGAGGTAGCGTTGGACTCCTCTTGCGAAGCTCTATCATTCCATACCACTTTGGGAGGCTGTGATCGGCTAGTTGAGGAACACGAAGTTGTTGCTCGGTTGTGCGTGGTATCGTACAGTAGGTGTTGGATCAGATCTCTCGGACCCTATTTGTGGTCATTGTTGCACAGAAGTACAAGGTACAGATCTGAGCTTGATGTAGCTGGGAATTGGCGTGAGATTGAATGCTAGATGGCTGTTGTGCATTGCCGTGGATGTTGCTGTGTGCATATGCGATTTCTGTTGATTGTTTATGCATACACGCATTACCCATATTGCATTCATATTCTGTTGCAGCCATTTCTTCGTATTCTTGTATATTGCTGTTGTTTCTTACCAGGATGTGAGGGCGAGCGGAAATACCGCACTCTCATCTCCCTGCTGGGATTTGTTAGCCACCATGCGCCGAGTGGTTAACTACCACAGTTCATGGGCGAGGCAACGGCAGGTTGAGTTGTTCGATGCATCTGGTATTTGGGTGGAGTGTCAAGGCGAGTGGCTCATTACCACACTTTGAACTCACCCCATGGCCACTGATTTGTTGCTGATCTCGTGGAGCTATGTTTGAGTTCCTTGGCTCCCTTGTTGGTTGTAGCCTTCAGTTGTTATCCGATGTCTCATGCATAGCATCTGCATTTTATCTTATGCATTCCTTTTAGCTATTTCAGTGTCAAGGCGAGTGGCTCATTACCACACTTTGAACTCACCCCATGGCCACTGATTTGTTGCTGATCTCGTGGAGCTATGTTTGAGTTCCTTGGCTCCCTTGTTGGTTGTAGCCTTCAGTTGTTATCCGATGTCTCATGCATAGCATCTGCATTTTATCTTATGCATTCCTTTTAGCTATTTCAGTTGCTCTCCGTACCGGGGGTTTGACCCCATGTCCCTCTGGGGCTCGGTTGTTTTCCTTGCTTGCGTTGTTTTCAGGAAACCCAGGTTTTACAGCTGGTCGTGGTTTTAACCCAGCTGGTGGCGCCCCAGGAGGTGGTTAGAGTATCCCAGTGGCGTATAGCATATTTATATGTATCAGTATTCTTAGCCAGGGTATGCCCTGCGCTTTGTCATTGTATTATGTTTTGCAGTTGTTATGCTATACTGTTGGTTGTTTTTATAAACTGGGATATATTTTGAGTATTGCGGTATTTTAAATTATATTGTTTAAACCGTCAGGCCAAAAGCGAAAATTTTACCCACTTTTTGATAGCTCCCGCATGTGTTTGTGCGTTTTTACTCTGTTTAGAGCACGAGGCCTGACATTTTTGGTATCAGAGCTTAAGCTGGGATAAGCTCAATTTCTTTGATCACACTCGAGTCTAGGAACAATGTTGTGTGTTGCATGTGCTTGACTATGTGACTACGTGCTGCATATTTCTGTTTTATATGCTATCTATACTGTATCTGTTCTGTTTTTGCTTTGATCCTGTTGAGTGTCTTCGTAGATGCCACCAAGACGTCGTTGTAGAGGTAGGGGGCAGTTTGAGGAGTCAGCAGGACAGAATGAGGATAGGCTTAGTGCTCGTAGTCATACTTGTGTTAGTGATGAGGAGGAGGAAGTTGGTGACTTGCCTCCCCCGATGGAGCGGATGGACGTGGTGATAGCATGGTTTCAGAGGATGAACCCTCCAGTCTTTAATGGTGACGAGTCCAGTGAGGATGCAGACTCGTGGCTCCGGAATATTATCGGTCTTTTCGATCGGGTGCAGTATGCTGATGATCTTCGACTGAGTTTAGTGACCCTCTTGCTCAGGAAGGCGGCGGAGCGCTGGTGGCGAGGCGCTTCTAGTACCTTGTTGGAGACCGGTGTTGGGATCTCTTGGGACAGTTTTTGCGAGACCTTCCGGCAGGAGTATGTACCCGAGTCTTATGTGAACGCCCGTGAGCGGGAGTTCGATCATTTGGAGCAGGGTTCGATGACTGTTTGGGAGTATGCTAGGAAGTTTTCTTCTCTGTTGGCGTACGTTCCCCATGTTTCTGGCTGGGAGAGGGCCAAGCGGACTAGATTACTTGAGGGATTAAATGAAGAGTTGTATCAGATGGTGTTGACCAGTAAGCCCAAGACGTATGCTGAGGCAGTGGATAGTGCCACTGACATTGAGGAGGGCTTGCGCAGTCGTCGTGCTCGTAGGCAGCAGGCAGTGCCGGGTGGTCGTCCTGCTATTCAGGGAGCACAGTATTCTCAGTACTCCCAGTCTGCCTATCAGCCCCAGCAGCAGCAGCCACAGGTGGCACAGCACTCTGGCCGTCAGAGGTTCCGTCCCCGCGGTCAGCAGTTTAGAAGAAGTCGGGTTCGGGCTCGTTCTGGTTCAGGCAGTTCGAGTAGCAGTGGTTCTCAGGCTGAGTTTTGCGGGTTTTGTGGTTGAAAGCATCCGTCTACACAGTGTGTTGGTGTGCAGGGTTCCTGCAACCTTTGTGGTCAGTACGGGCATTTTGCCAGAGTGTGTCCGTCAGCTAGATCACAGCAGACCGCGGCCCAGCCTCAGGGTCGTGGAGATCAGTCTAGGGGTCGTTCCCCTCAGTTTCAGCAGCCTCGGTTGGGTGAGACTCAGTTCAGGACTTTTCAGCAGCCTGGACCTTCGCGTTTTGGGCAGTCGTCTCAGCCTTTCTTCTCTGGACCCCAGCATGCTCAGGTTAACGCCATCACTAGCGAGCAGGCCGAGGAGACGCCGAGTCGGGTGACCGCAGGTACTTGCCTTGTTTTCAATTTTCCTACGCGTGTGTTTTTTGACACCGGTGCATCGCATTCTTTTGTTTCTGATTCGTTTGTTGTTGAGCATGGTCTGTGTACCATTTCGTTGTGTGATGCTGTTTCCGTGTCTACCCCTGGCGGTGTGAGCTTGTTCTCGCAGGAGGTTTTGTTGGATGGCGTGTTGCGGTTTGGTGAGCATGTTTTGGTAGCGAACTTGATTCGATTGATGCTGTGGGATTTCGATTGCATAGTTGGGATGGACGTGTTGTCCAAGTATAGGGCCTCTATGGACTGTTTCTATGGGATTGTGCGCTTTAGGCCTTTGTCTGGTGAGAAGTGGGACTTCTACGGCCAGGATTCTCGATCGAAGATCCCGTTGGTCTCAGCTATGGAAATGTTCAGCTTGTTATCCTTAGGAAATGCTGGTTTCCTGATTTACGCTTTGGATGCGTCTTCTTCTTCCCGTGTGCAGCTTAGTGACGTTACCGTGGTGCGGCATTTTCCCGACGTGTTTCCGGAGGAGATTCCTGGTTTTCCTCTGAGGCGGGAGATTGACTTCAGCATAGAGCTGGTGCCTGGAACAACTCCAATTTCTCGTGCCCCGTATCATCTGGCGCCTGCGGAGTTGAGAGAACTCAAGGTGCAGTTAGATGATTTGTAGGATAAAGGTTTTATTCGACCTAGTATGTCACCGTGGGGAGCGCCTATTTTATTTGTGAAGAAGAAGGATGGCTCAATGCGGATGTGCATTGATTTTCGCCAGCTGAACAAAGCGACAGTCAAGAACAAGTACCCGTTGTCGAGAATCGATGATCTGTTTGATCAGTTGCAAGGTTCTGCGATGTATTCGAAGATTGATATTCGTTCCGGGTAGCATCAGCTGAGAGTGAGAGATCAGGATGTCGCGAAGACTGCTTTTTGTACCAGGTACGGGCATTTTGAGTTTCTAGTTATGCCGTTTGGTTTGACCAATGCCCCAACAGTTTTCATGGATTTGATGAACCGAGTTTTCAGAGAGTTTATAGACCAGTTTGTGATTGTTTTCATTGATGACATCTTGGTATACTCGAAGACTCCGAGGGAGCACAAGGAGCACTTGGGAATTGTCCTTCAGAGATTGAGAGAGTAGCAGTTGTATGCTAAATTCTCCAAGTGCGAGTTTTGGTTGGATCGTGTTGTATTTCTAGGTCATGTCATTTCAGCCGAGGGGATTTCTGTGGATCACAGTAAGGTTGATGCTGTTCTGAACTGGGAGCGTCCCAGAAATGTGTCTGAGATTCACAGTTTCTTGCTGGCTGGCTATTACCATCGTTTCATCGAGGGATTCTCTAGTATAGCAAAGCCGATGACTCAATTGACCCAGAAGGACAAGAGGTTTTTTTGGACTGAGCAGTGTGAGAATGCGTTTCAACTGCTCAAGGAAAAGTTGACTACTGCGCCTGTGTTGGCTCTGCCGTCCGGTTCAGGTGGTTTTGTTGTTTGTTCTGACGCTTCGCTAAATGGATTGGGCTATGTTTTGATGCAAAATGGTGTAGTCATTGCGTATGCCTCGTGGCAGTTGAAACCGCACGAGACTCGTTATCCAATCCATGATTTGGAGCTAGCGGCCGTTGTTTTTGCGTTAAAGATCTGGCGTCACTACCTGTACGGCTATCAGTTTGTGGTTTACTCGGACCACAAGAGTTTGCAGTATCTGTTTTCGCAGCCTGACTTGAACATGAGACAACGTCGTTGGATGGAGCTGCTAAAGGACTTTGATTGTGAGATCAAGTACCAGCCTGGGAATTCGAACGTAGTGGCCGATGCTTTGAGCAAGAAGGCTAGTGAGATGCTTGATTCGTTGTACATCTCTAAGGATCAGGAGCATCTTAACACTAAGGGTTGGAGATTCTACCCGGCTGAGGATTGTGTGGTGGTTTCTTCTTTCCAAGTGGAGCCACAGGTTGTTTCTAGTATTCGAGCAGCTCAGAGGACTGATCTGTCTATCCACTAGTTGAAGTTGAAGGTCAAGGCTGGCGAACTTGAGGACTATTCTGTCTCTTTCGATGGTTGTTTGCGTTTTCGGGACAGGTTGGTTGTGCCCAATTTGATTGATTGAAGGAGGAGATCCTTCGAGAAGCGCACTGTAGCAGACAGTGTTCATCCTGTGCACGGAAGATGTACCATGCATTGAATCCGCACTTTTGGTGGGCTGGCCTGAAGAGTGACGTTGCTGGTTTTGTCGCTCATTTTTTGAATTTCTAGATGGTTAAGGCCGAAAGGATGAGACCCGGTGGTCTGTTGCATAGTTTGGAAGTGCCCCAATGGAATTGGGAGTACGTTGCGATGGATTTTGTGACGCATCTGCCTCGTTCCAGCAGAGGATGTGATGCTATTTGGATGGTTATAGACCGACTGTCGAAGTCTGCACATTTTATTCCCTATGGGATGACCTTCTCGTTGAAGAAAATGGCGAAGTTGTACGTTGATTTTGTGGTTATACTTCACGGTGTGCCTGTTTCGATTGTTTCCGACCGAGATCCGAGGTTTACTTCCAGGTTTTGGAAGAGTTTGCAAACAGCTTTGGGTACCAGATTGGCGATGAGTACAGCATATCACCCCCAAACAGATGGCCAATCTGAGAGAACTATCCAGATGTTGGAGGATATGTTGCGAGCTGTTGTGTTGGATTTCGGAGGTAGCTGGCAAGACGCGTTGTCTTTAGTAGAGTTTTCCTACAATAACAGCTATCAGGTGACGATTGGCATGGCGCCGTTTGAGGCTTTATATGGTCGAAAGTGCAGATCGCCGGTATGTTGGGAAGAAGTGGGGGAGAAGCAGCTATCTGCCCCTGACTTTGTGCAGCAAATGAAAGATCATGTGGATCTTATTCGACAGCGGATGAAAGCTGCCCAATATCGCCAAGCCAGTTATGCTAATAAGAGGCGTCGACCTCTTGAGTTTCAGGTTGGTGATCGTGTATTCCGTAAAGTTTCTCCGTTTCGCAGTGTGATGCGCTTTGGACACAAGGGAAAGTTAGCCCCTCGTTACGTCGGACCGTATGAGATTGTTGAGAGGATTGGCTATTTAGCGTATCGGCTGTTGTTTCCGCCAGAGTTGTATTCTCTTCATGACGTCTCCCATGTTTCCATGTTAAGGAAGTATGAGCCAGATCCGTCTCATGTGCTTATAACTGACGAGGTTGAGCTAGATCAGTCGTTGAGCTATCAGGAATATCCCTTGCAGGTCCTAGGCAGAAAAGAGAAACAGTTGAGGAATAAGACCATTCCGTTGGTGATGGTGCAGTGGAGCAAACATGGTAGGGAAGAAGCTACTTGGGAGCTGGAAGAAAAGATGCAGTGCGAGTGGCCGCATCTATTTGAGTAACTGTTGAGCTCAATTTCGAGTAGTTTGTAGCTTTTGGTTGTATTTCTTCCCTAGTTGTCGTAAATTGTTTGCTCAGTTATCTTGAACTCTTGGCTTGTGTTAGGAAGAGTTCTGTTGTGTATCTTGCTGTTTAGTTGTATTTCCAGATTGTTGTTTGATTTCGGGGACGAAATCCTTTTAAGTGGGGGATAAATGTGAGACTTGGAAATGTGATTAAGAGATTATTTGTTGGAATTAATCGGTCTTAGAGATTTCTGGTGGTTCAGATTTCTGTTTGTGAGTTTGGGTTGCATTTTCGGGTCAGATTTCACACTTAAGAGCAATTCTAGAAATTTTGGAATTTTCGAGTTTGAATCTGTTGGCAGATTTGCTGTCGTCATGTTTTCTGTTGCGCTACGCAAATGCTGACGTAAGCGTTGCTGTTGAAGTATCGGTTGAGTTAGCAATCAGATGTGATGACGTAAGGTTATATGTTAGCGCTTGTGTTACTCAGGATTTTGACAGCAAGTTCCTGTAGCGCGAAGGAACGGTGCCGTTTTGGTGAACGCTTGCGGGAGAGATCTGTTGCCAGCGATCAATGTTTAAGCGTTTAGCATGCTGTCTTCAGATTTGCTGACGTGTGCGAAGCTACGTCGTTTTATTTAATTGAAACGCTGTCGTTTGGATAAGTTGGTGCGACGTCGTATTTGGTCTAGCGCGTAAGGAGAGATCTGTTGTGTGTAGCGCGAGTTCTGGTAACAGATGTCAACGCTGGTCAACTCTCCTGTAGCGACCGCTGTTGTGTGCGTAGCGTGTTTCCAGCGTTTAGCGGTAGCGACCAGATTTGCTGACGTGGCATATGATATGTTGTAGCGTGGTGCTTCAACCAGATTTGCTGACGTGTCCTGAGCGACGCCGTTTTGTTAGCGCATGCATTATCTTGTAGAGGGATCTGTTTTTGTCGGTGCATGATTTTAATCAGTTTCTCGCGTGTATTTAAGGAAGACTTGGTCTTCGATTTCAAGCACCAGATCCCATACTTAGCGAAATATTATCTTGGTTGTCGACCTCTGTTTTTCGAACCCTAGTACTGTTCACCGTGAGCTTTTCCGGTGAATTCCCGTCGTTGTCGGCCATTGTTTGATACGTTTGAGGTAGCGTTGGACTCCTCTTGCGAAGATCTATCATTCCATACCACTTTGGGAGGTTGTGATCGGCTAGTTGAGGAACACGAAGTTGCTGCTCGGTTGTGCGTGGTATCGTACAGCAGGTGTTGGATCAGATCTCTCGGACCCTGTTTGTGGTCATTGTTGCACAGAAGTACAAGGTACGGATCTGAGCTTGATGTAGCTGGGAATTTGCATGAGATTGAATGCTAGATGGCTGTTGTGCATTGCCGTGGATGTTGCTGTGTGCATATGTGATTTCTGTTGATTTTAGCTGCTATGTTTATGCATACACGTATTACCCATATTGCATTCATATTCTGTTGCAGCCATTGCTTCATATTCTTGTATATTGCTTTTGTTTCTTACCAGGATGCGAGGGCGAGCGGAAATACCGCACTCTCATCTCCCTGCTGGGATTTGTTAGCCACCATGCGCCGAGTGGTTAACTACCACAGTTCATGGGTGAGGCAACGGCAGGTTGAGTTGTTCGATGCATCTGGTATTTGGGTGGAGTGTCAAGGCGAGTTGCTCATTACCACACTTTGAACTCACCGCGTGGCCACTGATTCATTGCTGATCTCGTGGAGCTATGTTTGAGTTCCTTGGCTCCCTTGTTGGTTGTAGCCTTCAGTTGTTATCCGGTGTCTCATGCATAACATCTACATTTGATCTTATGCATTACTTTTAGCTATTTCAGTTGCTCTCCGTACTAGGGGTTTGACCCCATGTCCCTCTGGGGCTTGATTGTTTTCCTTGCTTGCGTTGTTTTCAGGGAACCAGGTTTTACAGCTGGTCGTGGTTTTAACCCAGCCGGTGGCGCCCCAGGAGGTGGTTAGAGTATCCCAGTGGCGTATAGCATATTTATATGTATCAGTATTCTTAGCCAGGGGATGCCCTGCGCTTTGTCATTGTATTATGTTGTTGCTGTTGTTATGCTATACTGTTGGTTGTTTTTATAAACTGGGATATATTTTGACTATTGCGGTATTTTAAATTATATTGTTTAAACCGTCAGGCCAAAAGCGAAACTTTTACCCGTTTTTTGATAGCTCCCGCATGTGTTTGTGCGTTTTTACTCTGTTTAGAGCACGAGGCCTGACATGATCTGTTGGGGATCCGGATCCGCCCCCCTGCGAGGCAGCGGAAGAACAGTAAATATACAGCCGGGAGACGATCAATACGAAAAATTCAAAACAAACTACGACATTCATAGGATGTTTAGACGATTACCTTGCTGGCACTTGTGCCTGAATCCAACCGTAGTTACAATAACGTCGGCTCTTATCGGTAGATTGCGGTAGAAATCGCCAATCCGGTCCACGGCCAGAAACGAGACTCCTTCGTCGGCCTGCTCTAGAAGGACCGACGAGATCAGCACGAACGGATTCTCCTCGTCGAATTGGCCGGAAACGATTTTCCGGCGGCGGCGGCGGCGTATGTGGAGAGGAGGGGAGGTGGCTAATGCTTTTAGGGTTAGGGTTGAGATGAGTTAATTGTGTAATCAAGTCTCTTAAGTCTATATTAAATAGATTAAGTGTTGGACTTGGACCGGCCCAACAGGCCCGGGTCCAACAATGAACATTCAGTTCATCTCCACCACCGAGACTTCATCGTAACTCCGATCGCCGATCAGATCGGACCGATCGACTCAGTTTCCGAAACTGAATAATATGATCTGAAAAACCGTTTTTCAGAACCCCAGTGCAAAATGATCGTTTTGCCCCTCAACAGCGGGAAACCTCGGTTTGACCCCTGTTGACTTTTAGGAAGTCGCACTTCCC
>KQ992997.1:37421-58099 GCA_001598015.1 Dorcoceras hygrometricum
TTACCTAAAACACTTCTAGTACTCTGGCCAGCGATTTATACACTATTATCCCCTCAGATAGCATAGGATACGCATGTCTGCGAGCGGTGAATCCTCGACAACGATGTATCGACTCCTACATGCATCGGGGTCTCACCCAATTCCGACGCCTTATGACCCCAAGTGAGTCGGCAAACGGGTCAAAGTGAGACGCCTATCATGTAGAGTCTCAATGACGTTTCGAGTCGTGAGGACTAATCAGTACAACCAAGACCTCGGACTTATCCACTCGACAAATGGTAACCACTTGGAAAGTCCGAACGAGGGTAGTTCGATAGATCACCAGGTCACTATCTATCTGCATGCTCAGAACATCACAATTTTCCCTACCAATGAAACATGGTACTTCGCATCGCAGATATTAGTCTTGAACTCGGGCGGCCTTATCCTCATTTTGACGGCCCAATCGACTAGGAACATGTTCAGAATACACAGCGACTATTAGATGTGTTTCATGATAGCCGTCATACCCACTATCACATCTAACATACGCTTTAGTGCATTTTAGGTCTTTACTCAACGCAATTGTAAATCATTACACACATAATGAAAGTAAAGAACGCCAGATAAAAAGAATGCGAATATCATATATATAAAGATTATTTTATACAAGAGTCTATAAACCCACACGCCACAAGTTGGCTAGTTGGACATCTACTCTAACCTGATCTTCCTCCGATTGACATGCCAACTGTTGCTTTTCCTACCGATTTCACATAATCGACTGCACAGCTATGTGCTTCTATTGATCAGATTCAATTTGAGCAGGTGCAGACTCGAGAAAGTATAGACGAGCTCAAAGCTGAACTTACACAGAAGATTACAAAACTTGAGTCTCTTTTGCACAATCTACCTCGTGACATGATATGGTTTTTCGAGCTCAAATCAATGACGTCAAAGGGAGGTATAGATTCAGAAGGATTCTTTGACTCAAGAACTAACTGCATTCCGTTTGGAAACTCAGGAGGGCCTCTCTACTCTTCTGCCCAACTCTCAAAAATCATTGTCTATATCAATCGAGGGCGTGATGACAAAAAGGGGGAACGTAGTAGTAGTGGTCCACATCCTGAAGATAGAAGCAGACCTGGAGGTGGTGGAAGCAGAAGTGAACCATCTAAGAGAGGAGGTGGTTCGTACAGAGGAAGAGGGAGTAGAAGTTCTGGATTTAGACGTTGGTTTTCTTGAGCATCTATCCAGATTAAAGGATAAATGACCATTGAATTCATAGAATCTCTTCCACTTCTCTTGAACACAGTTATAGTCGCTATTCTTTCAGCGAAACATGCGTAAGAGGTCTTGGCGTCCACAGATCTTGCGCAATCTTTCAGCTCGACAGAAGAGATGTTGATGCTCTTTCCTTTCGAGAAGTTTCTTTGCTATTCAATGGTCATCACTCCCCCTATCTTTATAATTAGTTTTGAAAACCTTAAAAGTTTTGTATCACAGACAAGCTCGGAAAGATATCATAGCATAAAGTATTTTAAACTGTTTTAAACTTTTCGAAAATAAATGCACTTTCAAGAACAATCAGCTCTGATACCAATTGTTAGGATCGAAATTCGGGGGTGTCTGTGAACTCTGCCACAACTCACGTAGGCTCTTACATAGCCTAGACACCAGCCCCGTATGTACGTGCATTTTGAAATACAATTTTGAAACCGGCACGCAACTGTGAAACCAGATCGGCGTGAAGCTGGACCAACAGCTCTGCGAGCTGATCCGGATTACCAGCAGCTCTACGAGCTGGTTTAAGCAAAAACAATATGGTTCCTTAAATCTTGAGCTGCAATAGCTCAGTGTTCTTGAATGTTAGTGCATAGCTGCAATAGCTCAGTGTTCTTGAATGTTAGTGCACCGAGATACAGATTGAGTTATGAGTTAAAATCATGCGGAAACAACTGAAACTGAACTCTTATAATCGAAAGCTCTTTAAACAATTTTAAGCGTGGTTAACAAATATGTAATGCGTGAATGTAAAAGCATAAAGATATAAAGAAATACGCTGCAATTTGTTTGTGGAAGTTCGGAGCTGAATCTCCTACGTCTCTTTATTTCGCAATCGGGAAAGATACACTAGAAGGCTTTGATTACAGCGACCCTCGCTGCAACCCACTCTTACGACTAGCAGCCGTAAGAACTCCTAGCAACCACCACTGACACCAGCCCGCAAGCTGCGTGTGTCTAACTCACTTCTTTTACGCCTCTGTGAGAAAGGCTACACACACTTCTTTAACGTCTCAGTGCGAAAGACATCTAGACTTGTTTAACGTCTGTGTCCAAAGACTACAATAGAGAGTTTTTAATTTGATTCACTCATTTTTCTGTTTCGCTCAACTCTCAAATATATGAGTGAATCATGTGTGAGATTACAGTGTATGATCTATATCTCGAAGATAAAATCTCACACACTGGGAAGTGCTCATATCCGAGCTGATTGTTCGTATTCTTCCCTTGGTTGTGCTTTATTATGTTTTTTGCGTTCTGGATTTTCACAACACTCTCTTTCTATTTTTGTTTTTTGCGCTTTTTCATTCTTTGCTTTGTGCCTGATATATAAACCCTCATGTTTGGATTGTTTGTTGGACACAAAGTTGTAGCCGTTCTGATTGCTTCTGACAGATTTGTACTTTGTGTCTTTTGGATTTTAATGCGTTGCAGGCTTTATTTGACTTGAGCTCTTTTCATTCGGCGCTTCTGCAACCTTTTATAACTTCGAGCTCTGTTTGCTTGTACCTGATGTGGATAAGACTCAACAAATCAGTTTGAACCAATTAATTTGGTCTTTGTATATTTGTATTCAAACTGCCTTGTTTGTCTTATCTGGTCTGTCCCGATCTGGTTCCTCAGCTGGTGTCCTCCCAGCTAGTTATCCTTCTTCTCTTCTCTTAGATGCTCTTGTACTGCTCTTTGTTCTGTTCTTCCTGCTCTTGAACAATTCTCGGCTCTGAGCTTGTTTCCCAGCTGGTTACTTTTTCCACTATAGGAGCCTTCTGCCTTCCCATCATCATCTCTCTCATAAGCATCCAGCTTGACCAGATCCCAATCTGGTTTTCTCTTCTCCGAGCTGGTCTTCTTCAGTTTTAGCTGGTTTGTCCTTAACCAGCTAGGCTCTTTTCTTCTCATCAAGAGCCCATGTGTTGCTTGCTTGTCCTTGTTCAATTTAGACTCCTTTTTCCAAACCATCATCAAGCACACAGTTTATATCAACTGGTTGATTGATCCAGTTCTTCGAGGATACTTTAAACCTTATTCTCGTAGAGCGGCAATCCAGCACCAGTGATTTTACAATAATCAGTTCCGATTCTTATGATGAACTTATTATTGTTGCGCTTAGTGATCTGACCTGCACTTGTCTATTCATCGGCACTTAAACACTGCACTTGTACTCTGCACTTGATCTGCGCTTGAACCATTATGCTCTTCACTTTACTGTGCTTGATCCTTGTGCTGCTCTTGCTTCAAGCTGGTGAACCAGCTTGGTGTTCCCTGCAATCTGGATCTTTTCTGCTGTACCAGCTCGAGCGTCCCCTTACTGTTCCAGCATAGATATCTTCAATCGAACCAGTTTAGGCGTCCATTTAATTTTCCAGTCTGGATATCTTCTAGATCCTCCAGTCTACACTGCACATGAAATCTAACATCGTTAGTGAGATATAAGCAGGTTTTATGCTAATCAAAATTCAGATTCTGATCTGTAGAAATAGATCCAACAGTTGATACAGAGGCTGAGGGGTAGGAATCCTGAGCTGGCAGAGGTCGGTTGGCGCACACTCTATGACCAGGAATTTTTGCAGCATTCAGACTGAGAGAAAAAGTTTTGGGGTTTAAATTAAGAAAATTAGATTTAATTTTGAGAGACATAGTCTGTTTAATTTAGTCTCAGCTTTGGAAAACATTCAGTTTTGGATTTGGATGTTTGGATACTATTTCAAATGATTTCAGTTTATGTGATTCATCAGCTTCTACTCAAATCTGTTTAAAATCCACGAAGCTTGTATTGAGTTGTTCGAAGTTGTTAGAATTTTAAATCAGTTTATTTAAGCTTTTGGGTTACTGTTTAAAAAGGTTTTCTTTTGCATTTAATTTATTAGAAAAATATCTAAGTGAGATGAGGGCGTTTCAGATACTCCTGCCGATGTGTGTTAAAAGTTTCCCATGAAATAGTGCTGATTTGTTCGGCTAACTTGAGGAATATAGTGGGGTGGTACGTCAACCAAGTGGTGAGATTTCTGAGTGTGCTGGTGTTGACCGAGACCTACAGGAAGTCTTGGAGCATTTTCCGAGGTTGGAAGAACTTGCATGCATCTTTGGAGTCTCGACTAGCTAGGATAGCAGCTTACTTCCCAACCAGATGGCCAATCTGAGCTGACTATGCAGATTTTGGAAGATATGCTGCGAGCTGTAATGGTGATTTTTTCGCTGGTGGTTAATGGAAATTCCTTGCTTTGGTAGAGTTTTGTGTTGTTTAAGTTCCCAGTGATTTTTGGGGTGATTTTCTTTGAGAATTTACAAGGAAATAAGTGCAGGCCAGCTTTACCAACTGGAAGAGTTGAGGAAAATCTGCGGTCTTCACCGGATTCTGATGCTTCATGCTGAACTCAGAGATGCAAGCTGGTCCTAGCACTGAGCTGGTAGAGGAAACTGCTTCGGGTACAGTCAAACCAGCACGGGTGCAGCTGGTTGAGTGTTCTGTACAAATGGTGGAAAGAGCAAGTTGTTGGGCATTGCTGAGGAGTTGTACCAGCTCGGAGTGCACAGGTATATTAGCATGAGAGTTCCAGCTTGGAGGCTTGCTGATTATTAGCATGAGAGTTCCAGCTTGGAGGCTTGCTGATTGATTTACGCGAGCTGGACTAGATTGGGTGCCGGCTGGTAGGGAGTTCTGTGCTGATCATGAAGATGCAAGTTGAATCGTTCTTGCTGGAGATTTGTATCCTTGCTGAGTGTGCTGGATACATAGCGTGAGAGATCCAGCTTAGGAGCGTGCGGGATAGTACGCAAGCTAGACCAGCTTGGATGCTACCTGGTGGGTATACATGGTGCTGGGTTACCTATTCCGGGCACGTGAGCTGAGCTGCTGCTACTGTGGTGTGATCCAGTCTAGTGCAAAGCTTTGAGCTGATATCGGTTAAGTAGTAGCGAAAGCTGGATCCAGTTTTGGGTGTTACGCTACGTTGCAAGCTGGGTTGACCCTTGAGAGCTGGGTTGACTAGCGTGGGCAGTTCCAGTGGTCGTAAGCTGGATGGAGCATCGTAAGCTATTTGTTAGGATGGGAACTGACCTGAGGATGTTGAAGCCGTTTTATGGTACTGTAAAGATTTTCCTGTGCTGGTGATCCGGTCTGCTGGTGTGACCTATACTAGTGTGTGTGACACAAGCTGTTTAGCGAAAGTAGTGTATTAGCAACAGCTTGGAGGCAAAAAACACTAGGATATCCCCGTTAGTGTAAGCTGGATTCAGCTTAGAGTTGTTCTGGGTGCCCTGAGCCAAGGGACCATATTACAGGTGATCTGTTGCGTTGGTTGGTGAAATCAGCATGGGGGCAAGCTGATGGTGACGTATAGTTAGGCAGGTGATGATCGTGGTTTCAATTGTGGTGCAGTGATATGAGCTGAGAAGTGAGATCCGAATGTGTGATTGGATGTTGGCGAAGAATAGCCTAGGCCGAGCTGGTAGCTGGCATGAAGTAGAGTAATTCGGATTCAGATTAGGGACTTGTCCAATGTCCCGATCTAGGCAGACAGATCCCGGATATTTCCTAAGCTATTGGAAGTTATCATCCTGGTCGTAAGCTGATGGAGATGTACAACATGGAGAGTATGTGTTGGTAAGGATCACTTTGTGACCTGACCAGAATGCTCTGAGCTGGTCAACGAAAGCTGATAGTTGCGTGGGAACTGATCTGCAAGAGTGATCTGTCTGGTAGCATGATCTGTTGGGGCCGTAATATGTTGACACGAAGGCTGAGTTATGTCTTCGTGCCCAAGTGGGAACAATGTCGGGGTCTGAGATGACTGAAGACACTGTAGATGAGACCTGATCTGGGTACGTAAGCTGTCTTGTGATTCCCTAGCTGATTTGCTACGCAAGTTGAGCTGCTTTTCCTGGGCTGGTTACAGTGAGGAGTTCTGATCTGATCAGGTATCACTGTAGCTGTAATCTGCGAGAACGTGGTCTGTAGGGAGTGTGAGCTGTTGGGTCCGAGAGCTGGTCTGTGGGTGTGCGCGTGCTGACCTGTATGCTGGGCAGTATACAGTGAACAGGCTTCAACTGTGATGAAGTCACTGTAGCCGTGAACTGGTGAGTAGCGTGTATAATACCCTCTCGTTGACCAGCACTTAGTTATTTTTAGACCACCCATTCCTTATCTTTTTCTAGACGCTCTCGAGAGATATTTCCAAACCCTAGCTACTGTTCACTCGACTAGGTTTTCCCATATTTCCAGAGATCGTATTGTTGGTTTAGAGTGAGGGTACCTAGGTTGGAAACCCCCTTCAAGGTCGACGTTTCTATACCAGTTTGAAGTTGGGGGAAGGCCGCACAGAGGAATCACTGAGAAGCTGCATGGGGCTGTGTTCGAGATTTTCGGCCGAGTTGAGCTTCATTTCAGTTAACCTTGCTCTGTTGTGTTAGATAGGGCTCTGTTGTTATCCGTAGAGTTCTGGGATGTTAGGCTTTCGGTCATGAGCTGGGTGGGCTTAGACAGAGCTGATTCTTTAGATATCATGGCAGATTAGAGCTCCCTAGTGGTTGCTATGAGCTGTGGGTCTTGAGAAGTTGGCCAAGCAGAGCAGGAGGTGTGTTCTGCTATCAGCCGTGAGCTGCGTTGAGGTATTTGCCAAGATCTGCATAGGGTACGAATTGAGCTTGTGTTTTATAGCTTGGGATAAGCATGTGAGCATAGTGGTTGTAGGCTAATTTTCCTTAGCTTGTCGTGTATATGCTGAGTGTTGTATTCTGTTATACTTGAGCTGAGGCGTGCCTTGCATGTTGAGTCTGTGGTCTACGTGCTGAGTTTGCCGTAATTGTTTCTGTGTGCTGGTATGCCGCACTGATCTGTTTATTTTTATGTTCTGACCGTGTGCTGATTTGCCTAGTCATGTATAGCATGAGGATACATGAACCATAGTGTTATGCTTTGCCGTGCTGATTTGCATGTGTTTATTATATGCTTTTTTGCATGAGCTTGTTGATATTGCCTACTGTCATAGCATGATGAGCTTGACTCCTTGAGAGCCTGATGATGATGTGGTACGTAAACTCGACTCCCCACTGTGATGATTGGTGTCGCCATGAGGTGTAGTGGATTATTTCCCTTCCCTCAGAGAGCTGAAAGGCACTGTGGTGTTGAGTCTGAATGGGATTACGGGTACTGCATGTGAGGTGACCGAGTACTGCCCTTACCCCTCATACGTGTGTTGGATTCCATTATTGTTGATTGGACAGCTGAGTCGTTGTGCCTGAGAATCCTTCACTGAGTTGTGATTGCCATCTGAGACGATGTGCTTTGGATTCCGATGTTTGCATTGTTGTTTGCCAGCTGAGTCGCTATGCTTGTTGTTGATGAGCCTCGGTACCCCTTATGCATTGCACGACACATGTTTCATGCTTTATTTGATAATTGGATGATGATTTTATCTTCGTACTGAGGTTTGTCCTTGTTTGTTTTCCCTTGGGGTTGCTTTGACCGTGCAGGCCTTTTTCAGGTAGTCAGCTAGTCTGTGAGGTGTGACAACCAGTGCAGTCCTAGGCGTGAGTTCCCAGTTCGTATACATATATATGCCATATCGAGTCATGGCCAGGGGATACCATATGTAGTTGTTGTGTATTGACTAGATTGAGTCGCATGTATATTTTTGTCGTGACTGGTGTTTTATGCTGCGGCTTCTGGTTCAAGCCTTATTTTAAGTATGAGCCTATGAATGATGTATTTGCTGTCGGGCCAAAAAGAACATTTTTTAGCCACTTTTAGCTTTTCCGTGTTTTGCGTGCTTTTCAGTGTTTTGAGCACCGGGCCTGACAAGAAGTGTTCCTCCACTGGGTTTGGCATATCCAATGCAACCAATACTTCCTTTCCCTTGGCCGCTGGATCAATATTTGATAGGAAGTGAGTGATCCAATTGATTTCTTGGATGATTATGCTCTTCATCATTGGGCCATCACTCCAATGAATACCAATGTCCTCCAGATGAGGACCTTCAACAGCCATGGTGTCCTCAACAGCAACACCAATCTATTCCTCAACCTTAACGGCAACCAGTTCCTCAACAAGCTCTAGAACAGGTGCTGCAATAGGAATAAGAAATGGGTTGCACCAGCTTAGGCCTTTTGGACTTGGCTTGATGCACTGGTGCAAAAAAGCAATAGTAGGTTGGCTATTACCTGGTGAGGGAGACTCAATAGCCTCTAAACCGGTGTTAGATCACACTTAATCGGCCGAGAGCCCTCAGTTACTGGTTTCTTCTTTGATGTAGCAGCATCTCCCCCTATGGCTTCTCACTTTTCAATCCGATTCTTCTTCAGCTCAGTTTCTCTT
Source organism: Dorcoceras hygrometricum (assembly GCA_001598015.1). Lineage (NCBI taxonomy): Eukaryota > Viridiplantae > Streptophyta > Magnoliopsida > Lamiales > Gesneriaceae > Dorcoceras > Dorcoceras hygrometricum. The sequence continues at coordinate 45,997 of KQ992997.1, forward strand.
GAATCGACATGAGCTTTAAGCTTATTTTTGGTTACCATCTTCTCATTGTCACCAATATGACGCTTCGCTTCAATAAAGTCAGATACAACTGAAATATTTTCCAGTTTGTACGTGTGAACTGATTTTACGTTCAACACTTTGAGCGAAAGAAGAGCCACAAAATCTCCAAGATCCATGCCAGGAAACTTCTCGAGCAGATTCTAGACAAAACCTTGAGAATGGCAGGCTGGAGATGCAATCATAGCCAAAAAATCCCAAACAGAACGCTTGACCGGTTTATCCTTATACCGACGTTGATCAAGCACCATCACTTCACAGCGTCAAAGGACTCCACCTTGTTGTCAACGACTTGGATACATTGTCATTCAACAGTCGTATTCCACCTTCACATCCTTCATAACCTCTGAGTCCAGATGACTCCATAGTTCTGAACATGCGAACCATGCCTTTCGTCAGGCAAGGACAGGACAGAGTCAAAATTGATCTGCAGAGCATTAGCAGTGAAAGATGCCATTTGCAAAAAAATGTGTATGAAGGAAGATGATAACATATTAGGAATGCAAAGGCTTTGGAATTCAAAGAGAGTTTTTGAAAATCTGAGGTAGAAAATTACTTTGTACTATAAATATAGATATGTGTGGACGTGGGTGAACTATCACTCGTAGAGTAAAACCCGTTTAAATTCAATAGCACGTAACCATAAGATTTAAAACATTTGAAAAGACATTTTAAACTTCAGTAGTTCATCTGCTTACTGTAACAGATAGGAAACAACATTTCAAACACCGTGATAAGATATGAAAATATATGTATCTAAACTGAAGGAGATCGAAGACAATCAAATTAGATTAGACACAAACTATAGACTTTGTTCTTATCTGTTTGAAAAATTCGTTCCCCCTGAACTAAAGCTGTCAGGCCCGGTGCTCATAATATCGAAATAAGCACGCAATTTAAGCACAAACAAGGAAGCTTAAAAAGTGGTTAAAGTTTTTCTTTGGCCTGAACAGAAAATATATCTTAAAAATACACGCATACTCAAAATATCGACTTTGAATCAAAATTCAACAGAATAAACATCAACCACAACTTATATATATATATATATATATATACCTCAGTACAAAGAGCAATCATACAACAGCTATCAAATAACATGTAACATATAATGTCGTGCAATGCATGAAGAATACCAATAAATCATCGGAGCTCGAGGCATAGAAACTCCGTCGATCTAGAAAATACTAGGTCAGGTGAAAAGTGACCACTAGGGTTTGGAAAATATCTAACGGGAGCTTCCTGAAGAAAATATAAAGAAATGTGTGGTCTAAAAATAACTAACTGTTGGTAAACGAGCGGTATATATACTAAATTCTTCAGCTCACGGCTACATTGATAACAGATCATCTCGGACCTCAACATTGTATTCAGCCCAGGCAAAATAGCTCAGCCTGCGCATTCAAACCAGCTCTCGCTCCCAACAGCTCAGCTCTCATCTGTTCAACTTTCACACGTAGTTTAGCTCTCGCGTACCATACATCTTACGAACCACACTCAGCTCTCGTGCATACAGATCGTGCGCTCTCCAGCACAGGAGTGAAGATCAGCTCTCACCCAATCTGTCAGCACAAACAACTTGCGCCATGTATAGTAGTACAGATCAGACCAGCATATCAGATCACGCTCTCTACGGCTAATCTGATCATCCTATCTGCTCACCACTGAACCGAAAGATATCAATAGCCTTCCTCAAAGCTGTTATGCAATATCAACTTGCGCCCAGACTGGTTTACCAAACAGCTCGGACACTACTCACGATCTTCCTACTCAGCTCAGGACACTATGCACATCCCCAAACTGAATCCAGGTTACCTCTCACTACCCAAAATGCTAACAGCTCAGAGCTGTTTCACCGCCAACACAACCTAAGATAGATCAGATCACACGAGCACAGTACAGGGTAAACCGCACAGTGCCACCAGACAGCTTACACAAACTCAGGTCAGATCGCATCCTTTCAGTTTAGCTCAGGATTCTCTATCCAGCTTACGACGCCCAAACAGTCCGTGATACTCTCAGCTCGTAGCACCTAATCTTAGAACAGCTCATGACATGCACAACATCATAGCTCGCAGCAACAGGCCAGATCAAGTTATGCGTACTGAATAGTTCTCGCCAAAGATGAAACCATAAACAACTCTCGTCCGGCCTGATAACTACGAACAACTCTGTCCTAAGATAAAGACCACAAACAACACTGGTCTACACAAGACGATACTATCAGCTTACGCCTAAGCTGATATCACTAAACGAAGCGGCACAACACTCGTGATCCAAACACTCAGCTCAGGACACTCAGAATATCCCTAAGCTAAACTCATCTTACGCTCATGCAACCAAAATACCCAAGTTGTTTGATACTAAGCTGTTATCCCCAAAACAGCTTGTGACTGTCAACAAACCTCGCGATCATAGATCAGCACAGAGCATTCAGCTCAGCTTACGATCTCCAGAACAATAAGCGCAATGACAGCTCAGGTTACACCACTCAGCTCATCACACGCCGACCAGCTTAGGTCGAACTCATCCACAACAGCTCAAGCCCTCAGGCCAGCGCACACCATCCAGCTCAGATCGTGTAATCTCTTTTCAGCTAGCAGTACATAGATCAACTTAGAGTAGTCAACTCAGTACGCATCGCTCAAGTCAGCTTGTGATGCTCTATTCAGCTTTCGCTATCTCAACCAGACCACAAAGCTTTCAGATCAGCTCACGCACCCAGGTCTCAATTTACGTACTCATACCAGCTCGTGATGGTCAACCCAGCTCTCGAGGGTCAACATAGCTCACGACAGAGCATAACACCCAAAGCTGCATCCAGCTTACGTATAATTCCTAAACCGATATCAACTCAGATCGCTGCATTGGACTGGTTCGCTCTACTGCAGCATCAGCTCGTGAACTCAGCACGAATAACCACAGCATAGGACTCACCTGTTAGCTTGCACCTGATATGATCCAGCTCACAACTACACAACAAGCTTCTAAGCTGAACCTCTCATACTATAAGGCCAGCGCACTCCGAACTGACACAATTCTCCAGCAAACACAATCAATCTTGCCACATAAGATCAGCACAGGCCACTCAAACAGCTCGCACCCGTGCTGGTCTAAACTGAAACCCAAGGCAGCTTCCATTATCATCTTAGCACGAACCATGGGATTAGCTTGCGTCCGAGCTGATCCACCTCAGCCGATACTATCTATGCTGAAATAACCTCGATTATTTAATCACCAATCTGGACTGATTAGGCCGTTAATCATCTTGGCTAATCACTGTCCTCACAAAAGCATACTCAGTTTATGACGCATCTAAGAGGTCCAAATAATTTGTGAATATATTTGTTACTTTCTGAGTATAGCAGCGATACAGGCTTTGTGAATATATCTGCTACTTTCTGGTCTGTTGGCACATGCTCCATCCGGACGTCCTTTTTTAGCACATAGTCCCTTTTGAAATGATGTCTGATGTCAATATGCTTGGTTTGTGAATGCAGCATAGGGTTCTAAGTTATCACAATAGCACTTGTGTTGTTGCAGAAGATGGGTGATTTGATGGCTCCAACTCTGTAGCCTCTAAGTTGTTGCTGAATTCACAAGATCTGAGCACAAAAGCTCCAAGCTGATATGTACTCGGCTTCAGCAGTAGATGTTTCAATGGATGTTTGCTTCTTGCTTAAACACGATATTAGCCTATCACCCAAGAACTGACAAGTTCCACTTGTGCTTCACCAATCTATCTTGCAACCTGCGTAATCTGCATCAGAATACCCAATCAAATTGAAAATGGAATATTTGAGATACCAAAAACCCACGTTCTGAGTTTCTTTAAGATGTTTTAAAATCATTTTTACAGCAATTAAATGAGATTGTTTAAGAATCTAGCACACATAAAGACATCAAACATGATGTCTAGTATGCTAGCAGTTAAGTACAAAAGCGATCCGATCATCCCTCAATACAGTGTTATCTCAACAACATTTGCAGCTTCGTCTATATCAAGTTTTATGGATGCACTCATCAGAGTAGCTGCGGTTAAATATTTTTTCTAATCCGAACGTCTTCAGAAGATCTTTTGTATACTTAGCTTGATTAATGAAGATTCCACTCTCAAGATGTCTGACTTGTAAGGCCAATAAAAATAACAGTTCGCCCATCAGGCTCATTTTGAATCTATCCTGCATCAGTTTAGAAAATTTTTCGCACATCTTAAGATTAGTTTAGCCAAAAATAATATTGTCAACATTTTTTTGAACAAGTATCTTTTTAACGAATTTGAACAGAGTTTTATATACTGTTCAAACAACTAAATCATGATCAATTAAAAACTTGGATAAAGTATCATACCAAGATCTTGGTGCTTATTTTAGACCGTACATAGCTTTATCCAGTTTATAAACGTAATCTGGGTTGGCATGATGTACGAAGCCAGGATATTGGGCAACATACACTTCCTCATATATGATGCCGTTTAAGAATGCACTTTTAACATTCATTTGACAAACTTTAAAGTTTTATATGCAGCGTATGTAAGAAATATTCTAATTTCTCTAATCTGGATACAATTGCAAAAGATTCTTCAAATCCTATGTCTTCCTCCTGCGTGTATCCTTGAGCGACTAATCTTGCTTTATTTTCACTACTGTTTCATCATCATTTAGTTTGTTCCTAAGCTTTTGGTAACCTTCGTATCGAGTTTGGCATGGATCATATCAGGTTCGAGCTGATCTGAGTGCAACAGTTCTGAGCTGAACTTCTTTGTTGTGCTTGATCGAGTTTTCTGTTGCGAGCTGTTTTGGGACAATAGCATAGAGGCGAACAACTCTGGGATTTTTCTGTATGAGCGTAAGCTGGATTCATCTTAGGGATGTTCTGGATGCCCTGAGCTGAGACATCAGATTACGGGGGTTGTGTTGTGCTAGTTGGTGAAATAGCTTGGGCTTAAGCTGATGGAGATGCACAGCTTGGGAAAGAGTTGTTCATGGTTTTCCGACCAAACGATAGCTGGTTGTGGTTTCATATTTGGATGAGAGCTATTAGCGATGGTCAGATTTGGTGAGATCTGATCGTTTCTCCTGTGCTGGAGGGCGTGCAATCTGCTAGCGCGAGAGCTGAATGTGGTTCGTGAGCTGAATCGTACGTGAGAGCTGAACAGCATGCGAAAGCTGAACACATGAGGGCTGAGATGTTGGGAGTGAGAGCCGGTTTGAATGCACATGCTGAGCTGCATTGCCGGGGCTGAATACAGTGTTGAGATCTAAGCTTATCTGTTATCACTGTAGCCTTGATATGAAGAGCTTTTGTATATATACTCGCTCGTTGACCAACACTTAGTCATTTCATTCCACACATCTCCTTGTCTTCTTCAGGAAGCTTTAGACAGATATTTTTCCAAACCCTTGTGATCACTGTTCAGCCGACCTAGTATGTTCCAGATCGTCGGATATGGGCTGGTTTTGAGTGATGGTACCTCGGTTGGAAACTTCTTTTCAAGCTCGACATTTCCGCACCAGTTTGGAGTCGAGAGGAGGTCGGACTGAGAAAATTGTGGAGAAGCGTCGTGAGCTACATGTCGTGATTTTATGATCCCGTGATCCTCATTTCAGGTAACCGAGACTGTTAGTGTTGTTTTTGAACCTTAGTTGTTCTTACCTTGAGCTAGGCTGAACTGTGAGGTCATGTAGAAGTTGGCCATGTTTTGAAGTTTTGGGCGTGAGCTGTTTGAGCTTGACCGAAGCTGATTTTTTAGATATCTTGACAAATTTTACCTCTCTTGTGGTTTTCTGTGAGCCACTGGCCCTGAGCTGTTGGCCGAGCAGAGCAGTGAGTGCGTTCTTCTTTCAGTGTGAGCGGTGCTGAGATGTTGGGTAAAATCTACGCGAGGTACGAATCTGAGCTTGTATTTACAACTTGAGATAGGCATGTGAACATATTGTGGTTGTGTGCTGAGTCTTAAGTTGTTGCAGCTTACGCAAACCTTGTCTTACGAGAAAAAACCCGGCTGCATTCTAGTTAGACATGAAAGGAAATTGTGGAATAAGGTGATTAAGATGGTCAAGGTCAAGTGGCTGAATCACTCGGAGGAGGAAGCTACTTGGGAAACTGAGTTAGACATAAGGAGTCGCTATCTGGATTGTTTGGTAAGTTTTAATTTCGAGGACGAATTTCAATTTAACGGGAGGAGGAATTGTAGTGTCTATTGTCCGATCACGCCAACCACATGCATGAGTAATATAAAATAAATGTTTTTAATGATTTAAGTTATAGTTGAGATTTTTTAAATATTAATGATGATTTTACTTATGAGATTTAAATGCGTTTTTGAAAGTTTTGGTATTTCAAGTGAATATTCGCTACCGAGTCACGGAAGGGAGAGCGGGAATGATAGAGGTGACTTTTAAATGTTCCAAAAATTTATTTTAAAGATTTAGGAGACCAAAATATTTCTTTATTGATAATTAACTTTTGGATCCCGATTAGGCAAAAAAAACTGATTTTCGAGCACTTTTCCAACGTAAACTATTTTTTTTTCAAGAGCGGGTAAGCATTGATTTAATTACTTTTACACCAAAGTTTAATTTGATTCATTTTTTCAGATATAATATGAATACTTCTAGTGTATATAGTTAAGTTTTGGAGCGGGCTTAAAATTGGTCACTTAAATTAATTACTAATGGCCCTAATTAGCACCTAAAGCCTTTTAGAGCTTAGCGCACGTCAATATGGTCACCTAGTACTGGTCGAGGGATTTTCTAAGAGGGATTAGGGTGCTGGTCGAAGGGGAGAAGCAGCGCAAGTGCTGCGAAGGGAGGCGTGCAGCGGTTGTACGGTGTGGAGGCTCCTGTCTTCATGTTGTGCCTCCGTGGCTCAAAGGGGATGATTTCTGGCTCTGTCTGGATGTTATGGGAGTCCTTGAGGTTTTGTATATGTTCTAGGCCGAATCTATGAAGCGTGAGGAGTCATTAAGTCAAAGCTGGTACAAGAATGAGGAGTCCGTGGGAGGTGAGTGATGGTTGGTGCATTTGAGTTGTGTGGCATCTTGTGGTCTGGTCCAGTAGGTTATGGAGGTGTTGTATAGTCTCTAAGGCATTCTAGTAAGGTCGAGATATGAGGTTATGGGCTGTTTTATGAGGTTTAATAGGCGAGGGTCGAAAGGGATGCGCTTGGAGTCAATAGAAGTCAGCAAGTAGCGTTAAAATTTTTGAGGACAAAGTAGCACCCGAAGGCACCCAAGCAGTATGTTTATGGCTTGTAAACATGTTTAAGTTGTGTAAAATTATGGTTTCTAGGCTTGGGTTGATTTTGATGAGTTTTGGGCTTGTCCGGTGGCTTGTTGAGACCGTCTAGTGTCCGAGTAGCCCGTCGAGAAGCCTATAATGGTTCCAATTGATCTTGGCTCAAATTTTCTATATTTTCTAACGTACCGCAAACATGTTTACAAGCATAAAGCTTTTGAAAATGAAAATGATGAATTTTTATGATGTTAATGGCATGAGATGTGATGTTGATGTTTTAAAAGAAAATGAGGAAAATTATTTTTGAGGAATGCGAGTTGACTGTGACCAAGACGTAGAGGAATATGGTGACTACGACGCATGAGGTTCGTAGAGCCATATTAGAGGGGGATAGTGACTACGGCGCAAGAGGTCCGTAGAGCTATTCCAGCCTAGTACTATGGTTTATAGCTCAATGAGCAAACTTCACCCAAAATGTCATTTTGAGGATTTATGTTATTTACATGCCATGATATTATTTTGAGGATTTGAGGTTAAAGATTATTTAAAGCATTTTGACGATGAGGTATGAAGTTAAAGTTTAAAGTGTAAAGTTCTTTTTAAATTTCTGATGTTGAAGTTTGAAATGTATTTTAGTATCGCTATTTTCGATGCATGTGGATGTATATTTATTTTGTTATTCAGGTTTGAGCTTTCTGAGCCATTAGACTCACTAGATCTGATTGTGTGCAGGTGCTAGCGATGTTGAGGTCTGGGGCGACGACGCTTGAGGACCATCGGGTACTGGCGGCGCACTCCCGAGACCTTATAAGATTCGGCAAAAGATTCTTATGAGATGTCACGTAAATTTTGAGGATCCGATTTCCTTTATAAGATATTTCGGAAATGAATTCTTGTTTTGTCAAAGTTTGAGATTTGATTTTTAATTCGTTTGAAAATTTTGTTGGGATATAAGCTTCACTGCGGTATGGCAGTATTTAATTATCTTTTTGTTGCATCAACTTCAATTTGCGAAGATTGTAGGAAAAATTCACGTGAATAATGACAAAAAAATTCATGTCTTCTATTTAAAGCAAAATATTTTAGAAATTCGGGTCGTTTCAGTTTGGGTGGATGATTTCTATTCCATCGGAAACTAGGTCCGAGGGGATCTGCTAATATCTGTTCTAGTTCCCGCTTCGCATCGGCGGATCCTCATTAAAGTTATTGCTTGATCAGCTTGGATATCATCTGTTGAATCAGCTTGCGCCTCATCTGCTGATCAGCTCGCGTCTTCTGTTGGACCAACTTGGGTCACGTCTGCTGGACCAACTTGCATCTCATCTGCTGGATCAGCTTGCATGTCTTCTAGTCTTCTTATCTGTAACTCATCATCACTAGATTCAACAACATTAGTAGCATCTAATCTATTTCTTAAATCATTATTAGATGCACATAAGATGAATGAAAACTAGATTCATCAAATACAACATGTATTGACTCTTTTACTTTCGGCGTTATGTTATTAAAAACTCTATTGTGCTACTGGCAGCAGGATAACCAAGAAAAATATCAATATCAGCACTCACATCAAAGGCAGCTAAATGCATTTTTCCATTGTTATGAATGTAACATTTAGAACCAAAAATAAATATGCAATGTTGGGTTGTTTTCGATTCCAGATCTCATACGTCTTTCCCAAATTCTTTATTTATCATCGATCTGTTCTGAGTATGCACGATGTGTTCACTGCTTCTGCCCAAAACTTTTGAGAAATCCCAGAATCAGCAAGCATAGTTCTCGCGCCCTCTTTAAAGTTTGGTTCCTTCTCTCAGCACGTCCCTTATGCTGAGGTGTTGTGGTTGCAGACAATTGATGCCTGATTCCATTGTTTCAAGATAGAAGGAAAATTTTTTATTTAAAAATTCCGTACCCCGATTCCTCCTAATGCGATTGATGGAACAAAATTTCTCATTTTTAAGTCGTTTTAAAATATTTATCAACTGGTCCGCAGTCTGATCTTTTTATTTTAATATTACCCAGATGAACTTAGAGTAATCATAAATTATTACTAGGGTATACCTCATTCCCCCTAAGCTCATGACGGGTATTGGACCAAAACGTTCCATATGAAATAATTCCAAGATTCGGGAAGAAGAGATACAACCTTTGTTCTAAAAAGTAGATCGAAACTGCTTTCCAAGTTGACAAGTTTTATCATTTGTAAAATCCATTTTGGGCAAGCCAGTGATCAAAATCATGTTTGCTCAGACTGGAATTTGTTTTAAAATTTAATTGAATCATGCTCTTGTGCCATCTATGATTTTGAATTTTCAACAATTAAATATGTTTTCTGGACTCTGCATGTCTATTTGTGAAAATTCAAAATATAATCATTGTCACACAGTTGACTAATGCTAATCAGATTGCAACAAAGATTTTCAACTAATAGTACATCTTTAATAATAATGTTACATTGGATAACATTGGCCACTGTGAGACCTGGATTTTTATTAGAGATTAATTGTTGGAATGTATCGGTTTTTAGAGATTTCTAGTGGTTTGGATCTCTGTTTGTATGTTTGGTTTGCATTTGCGGGTCTGAAATAGCATTTGGATCAATTCTGGGAGTTTTCGTGTTTTTGAATTTGAAAGCTGGTTTTTGGTGAAAGCTGGTTGCATAGTGAAACGCCGTCGTATTGGAGAGATCTGGTAGCGTTTGTAAAAATCAGCAGTTTCCTTAACGTGAATTTGTATCGCGTTGGATATGGTGTCGTTTGAATAAGTTGGAGCCACGTCGTTTTGGTGTAGCGTTAGTGTGAGATCTGGTCGCGTGTGTCTGCTGGTTGTCCAGTCGAGGCAGATGTCAACGCGGGTCAACATCACTGTAGCGCGAGGAGGAAACGTCGTCGTTTTGGCTAGCGCTAAGGAACCAGTCGATGCGCATAATTGATTTCCAGATGTCAACGTTGGTCAACGTTCCTGTAGCTCGCGTCTGGTTTTCCTGTAGCTTGCGACTGGTATTGCGCGAGAGGACCAGATTTGATGATGTGGCAATGCGACGCCGTTTTGATTAGTTGCAACGCTGTGTTTTGTATGTTGCTGCTGGTTCCAGCTTTTGTATTTCGAACCAGCGTCTGGGATGTCCAGCTGCGAGAGATTTGTTGGTTCCTGTAGCTAGCGACTGGATGAGGTAGGCTATGCGTCGTCGTTTTGTTTAGCATGGTTTGAGATTTCAGCAGCTGGTTTCTTTGCACCTGCTGGTTGTTTGTGCCTGCTGTTTTTTGTCGGTGGATTTGTTTAGAACAGATTTCAGTAGCTACGGGATTTATATATAGAAAGACTTGGTCTTCGATTGAGATATCAGATCCCATACTTAGAATATTTTCCCCGACATTTGTTCTCTGTGTCTCGAACCCTAGAGCACTGTTCACCGTTGATTTTATCCGGTGGTTTCCGTCGTTTCCGGCCGTCGTTTTGGACAATTGAGGTAGCGTTGGATTCCTCTTGCGAAGCTCTATCTTTCCATACCACTTTTGGAGGTTAGCGTTCACTGGAGAGAGATCGCGAAGTTGCTATCTCCGGCAGTGTGTTTGTGCGCGCAGGTAGCCTTTGGGTTTTATCTTTGAGATCTCGTTTCTAGTTGTGAATTAGCTTCCAGTAAGTTGTTTTGATAGTAATTGAGTTGGTTGAGCGTGGCTCCCAGCCGTGAGTTTCTATAATTGGCCGTGAGTTTTGTGCAGCTTTTGAGATCTGTGTGTTGTGTATCTAGCAGGTTGTTATCCAGAACTCTCGGGCCTGTTTTTTAGTAATTGCTGCACAAAAGTATAAGGTACGGATCTGAGATTGATATTGCTGGGAATTTGCGTGAGATTGAATGCTAGATGGCTGTGGTGCAATGCCGTGGATGTGCTGTGTGCATACGTGATTCTGTTGATTGTTTAGTTGCTCTGTTTATGCATACATGCATTTCCCATATTTCATTCATATTGTCATTGCAGCCATTGTTCGTATATTGTATTGATGTTGTTGATTATTACCAGGATGCGAGGGCGAGCGGCAATACCGCACTCTCATCTCCCTGCTGGGATCGTTAGCCACCATGCGCCGAGTGGTAACTACCACAGTTCATGGGCGAGGCAACGGCAGGTTGAGTTGTTTGATGCATCTGGTATTAGGGTGTTGTTTCATGGCGAGTGGCTCATTACCACACTGTGAACACACCCCGTGGCCACGGTTGTTGCAGATTCTTGGAGCTGTGCTTGATGGTCCCGGAAATAGGATCACTAAGCAAATAGGAGTTCAGAAGGGGGGGGTTGAATGAACTCCTTCGATTTTTCTATTTCAAAGTTCTTTAAAAACTTTTGGATTCTCAGTTATAAGCAAACTTCTCAGCCAACAATAAATGTGCGGAAATAGGCCGATTGGTTTGTGAACAAACAATGTGCAAACGGTAAGTAAATGCTGTAAATAAAAGATTGAGACGAGAGTTTGTTTCTGGAAGTTCGGATATAAATATCCTACGTCTCCCCTTCTTCCTCCTCGAAAGGTAACACTAGAAGACTTTGATACAAGTAGACAATCTACAAGCACCCGATCCCAAAGCCAACAGCCTTGAGAACTCCTAGCACTTCACAACGCTTCACGCAGACTTCGCTGCTGGTTTACAATGATTTTGAACGTTTTACGAACTTCTTTGAACAGACAGTTCGTTCACAGACTCAATGAATATATCAATGAAACTCGAATCTAGAGACTGTAAATATCTTCTGGTTTCAACAATGAACAACCAGAAGATGGACTCAAATGTTTTTCTAATGAAGATCAAA
>KQ992997.1:58363-108660 GCA_001598015.1 Dorcoceras hygrometricum
TACGCCGTCGTTTCTAATACAAAAGCTTGCGTCTTGATATACTGTTCCTCGCAACTAAAAAGCATTCCAGTCGACTGGTTTTTCTTTCCAATAGACAACACCAGATAACTTGTTCCATTTTGTTATCATCAAAACCATAAATTTTATCCTAACAGTGCTTGAGTTCCTTAGCTCCCTTGTTGGTTGAGCCTTCCGTTGTTATCCGGTGTCTCATGCATAGCATCTGTATTTTATCTTATGCATTCTTTTGCTATATTAGTTGCTCTCCGTACTAGGGTTTGACCTCATGTCCCTCTGGGGCTTGGTTTGTTTCCTTGTTTGTGTTGTTTTCAGGAAACCCAGGTTTTACAGCTGGTCGTGGCTTTAACCCAGCTGGTGGTGCCCCAGGAGGTGGTTAGCGTGTCCCAGTTGCGTATAGCATACATATATATATATATGTATCAGTTAGCCAGGGGGATGCCCTGTGCTTCGTTATTGTATCCCGTAGTTGGAGTTCGATACATGTTGTCGTTGGATGTTGTTATGTTATACTGTTTCTGTTGTGGTTGGATGTTAAACTGGGTTCGTATTTTGAGTATTCTTGTATTTTAAATTATATGTTTTTAAACCGTCAGGCCTAAACGCGAAAATTTTTACCCGCTTTTTGATAGCTTCCGCATGTGTTTGTATGATTTTTCTCAGTTTAGAGCACGAGGCCTGACAGCCACAGTTTCACCTTTTGAGTTATCACCAAAAGTGATATTTGGTCCTCTGATTTGTTTAGTGTCTGTTAGCAGCTTTCGATCTCCAGTCATGTGTCAGGAACATCCACTATCCAGAAACCATGTCGAGTTCTTCAACAGCTTGTACCTGCTAACCTGCAAATAGAAAATAAAATTTTGGTACCCAATTTTACTTGGGTCCATATGCAATTATCCCTTTCGGACCCACACTTGAATTACTCTTACGGTTTTTCCTGTGCGCGTGGCCATGAAAGTTCATGCATAATCAGTGCACGAACTGTTTTGATTCTGTTTAGAATTTTGATCATTGTGAACATTTCTGTTATGAACCTTTTTATATTTTTGTGGTCTGGGGTTCTTCGAGCCATACCCGTGCTGGTTCACTTAAGATGTATAGGAGTCAGATTTGACTCTCATATTTCCTTTGACCAGTCTGTTCTGTAGCCAGCTCCACTTTGAGCTCTCAGACTTGACATATCCGATGTCTGATTTTCCATTTAGGTTCAGATAAGTTCATTTTCTTGAATTTTTCCTTATCTAGACTAGACTAAGTACTTTTTTCGTCCAAGCTGCTTTCACTGCTGCCATTGGTTTTTGACTTCCTTGTAGCTTGTTCAAAGAAACTGAAGATCTATTCCAGGAGTTTACCAAGTGCTTCAATATTTGATTTCTGGGTTAACGTCCTCAGATTTTGATCTCAATAAATCATCCTCATCGTTTAGCTTACTCAGATTAGTCCTTAGACTCTGATTCCTCAAACTGTTAACAACTCAGTTCATCAGATCTATCCTTTCGACTACTGTTTTCAGCTTTAACTTCCTAGAATGTTGGTGAAAGTATTTTATACTCATGGACCATCTCGTTTAGTGCAGATATTAGTCTTCACGTGTAAATTAAACATTCGAGAAGTAAATACCCCGTCACTGTCATCTGCCATCAGACAGTTACCTCCTCTTCCTCGCTTTCGCTTGAGGAACTACCAGATGTGCTCTCATGTGATTCAGATTCGGCCCATTTGATGCCACTCTCTTTAGCAACCAGGACTTTATGATCACTTTTTGTAAGTTTTCCCGTTGGCTCTTTTCTTCCTCCGATTTGATAAATTCTTGTCATCTTTCTTTGGCTTAGTGCAGTCTGCAACAAAATGGCCTGAACTGCCATAGTTTAAACATTTTGAGTCAGAAGCAGTCTGTTCATTCTTATTATTTTTATATAAAAAGGAGGGTGATATATTTCTTCTCATAATTTCCGATACTTCTTGACGAATAGGGAAAAGGCGTCATTGCTGATTTGCTCTACTGACTTTTGAGGCCTGTCCTTTGTTACAACAAGCGCGTTCACCAATTGAGAAGTGAATGGTTCCCCCTTCGATCTAGTCTCTAGTTCAAACTCATAGACCTAGATCAACAAACAAGTCATGGAGTCGAGCTTGTTTAAATCTTTCTATTCCATTGTTTTTACATCCCACTCTCTGGACAGAGCTCACATCACCTTTAGGACCACCTACCTGTTGGTGTACTCTTTGCCAAGAGGTGCGGGTTCGATCACGAAACTACTGAAGTGTTCATCGAATTCTGCCATGGTCTTGCGTAGTTTCATCTTGATTGAATCGAACTTTTGGATGACAACGGTGAGCTTGTTCTCTTTTTCTGCTCGTTTCCTTCGCAAATCTGAGTCGGGTTCTCCCAAATCTCCTTTGAAACGACCCAAACTTACTAAATTTTTTAACTGGGACGCTATTCACGTGACCAATACTATTCACATGAATATAACCAAATAAATTCCTACGAGGTCGCAACACAAAGAAGGAATAATCATGCAATCAAAAATCCTATAGTCATATCGCGATAAAATGCGTGAACCCAAAACAATTTTCAATCCTCGAAGTATCAATACAGTTACTTCAAAAATACCATAATGTAAATCTCCCTCAAAAAGAATTACATAAAAAGAAGCACTATTGCGGAAGCTAAGAAAGGTCTCGAGAATGTGCTGCCTAGATCTAGAGCTACTCAAGCATCGTCACCTCGAACCTCAATGTCGATATAACCTGCACACAATAAGATCTAGTGGGTCTAATGGCTCAACAAGTTTAAACCTAAATAGCAAATAATAAATATACATTCACGCATTAAAATAGCAATACTAGAAATACGTTTTAAACTTTAGCATTAGAACTTTAAGAGAAATTTAAACTTTGAACTTCATACCTCATCGTCAAAATGCTTTAAATGAACTTTAACCTCAAATCCTCCAATTAACATCAGGGCATGTAAATAACATTAAAATCTTCAAAATAACATTTTGGTGAAGTTTTCTCATTGATGCGACCCTTACTAGGATGGATAGCTCTACGGACCTCTTGCGTCGTAGTCACTATCCCCCTCTAATATGGCTTTACGAACCTCTTGCGCCGTAGTCACCATATTCCTATACGTCTTTGTCACAAACAACTCGCATTCCTCAAAATATTATTTCTTCCTTTTTCATTCAAACATAAACATCATATAACATGCGATTAACAACATAAAAAAATCCATCATATTCATTTTCAAAAGCTTTCTTCCCGTAAACAAGTTTGTGATGCGATATAAAATATAGAGAATTTTTAGTCAAGATCAATCGAGATCATTCTCGGCTTCTCAAGGGGCAACTCAGACAGCGAACGATCTCAACGAGTCACCGGACAATCCCAAACTCACCACAATCAAGTCTAGAAAATATAATTTTACACACCTTAAACATGCTTACAAGCCATAAACACACTGCTCGGGTGCTTTGGGTTGCTGTCACGACCTCTAAACTTTCAGCGCTACATTTTGCCTTTTATGGACTCCTAACGTACACGAGCGGCTTTTAACTTATTTATCGTCAACCTCCAGCCCCTAAGACTCGACTTAATACCACTCATAAACATTTTATGGATCTCACAAGAGTGTCTAAGTGTGCTGGTGGAAGCACACTCGAACACAATGTCATGAACCCGGTGCCACTTCTCACCCTTCCTCTAATGTGTCTCCTTTGTACGCTTACCGACCTTACAAGATGTTTTAGGTTCAGACTCGGACCCCTACCAGGAGTACTAGGCTCTCCTAACACTGGAACAGACCCTATAAAACTCTCTCTAACAACCTTGGACCATACAGCTCACACACGGACAGCACGCTCGCACATCCTGTCCGCAGTGTAGCACGTGGCTTCTACCAGTTTGGACAAGGACCAGACTTGGTTACGTCTTCACTATTTTTCGTAATACTCTTTTCAAAACGATTTTTGAGGGATCCTTCAAACTGAGATAGAGGTGAAATATCTACCAGTTGTGGAGGATCCTCCAAAAAACTGTGTATCTAACAAGTTTTGTATCTAATAGCTCTTCTGACAACTCTATGTGGTCCTCAATTTTGGATTGAAAATGTAGTTGAGAGCTCGGGAGTTCAGCGGGAGGGTTGAATGAAATCCTTCACTATTTTTCCTAATACTCTTTTCAAAATGATTTTTAAAACATTCGGCTACCTCTAAGTAGTGTTACCAGCTTTGGAGGATCTACTGTGCTACTGTTCTCTTAAGTAACAAAGATTATGTGCGGCATGAACTCGATTGAATAGTAAACAGATAAGTTAAAAACTGAAATCAGTAAATAAAACTAAGCGCAGTTAAGTAAAAGGGACAAGAGTTTGTTTATGGAAGTTCGGAGCTTAAATCCTACGTCTCCCCTTCTTCCTTGAACAGGAAGAATTCCACTAGAAGATTTGGTTACAACAGCTCCTGCTCTTACCCGATCCGATAGCCCGAAATCTGCAAGAACTCCTAGCACTTTTACAACAGAAACAGATGCGCAATCTATTCTTAAAATACGTTGGTTTTTTAAGCTTTCACACTCTCTATGCACTATGTTTATGATTTAAAATCAAGAATCAATACCACAGAGTGGTTACAACTCAAATGAATATAAATCTGAAGCTTTTGAGAGCAGGTTGTAACGAAGATGATGATGAACACTAAGCTTTTGTGTGATGTAAATTCAGAAGTGTAACAGTATATTGCGTAGTTTGAGAGTTTTTGCAGAATTGTGTATGTTCAAAGGTTCGTACTCGTCCCGTCTCATCTCTTCTTGTAACGCCTATAAAATCCCGATTACGTGGAAATGAGTGCATGGCTAGGGGGAAGAGTATTTTAGAAGATTATATGCTATTTTATGTGATTTATTGATAGTTTAATGTTTCATGATATGCATGTTATGTTTTTAGACTATTTTGAGTTCCGGACGCGTGGACGAGACTAGGGACGACCGAGATTAAAATTTATTTAAATTTTTAAGCCCTCATATTTTTATGAAGAAATTATTATTTTTAAGCAGCAATTTTCGAAAAATGGTATTTTTATGATTATTTTTTAGGGGAACCCGTTTTTCGCCTACATGGGCTATTTTAATGAGTTTTTCTATATTTTACAAATATGGAAAATTATTATGACGAAAATTTAAGTTGGATGCTTGCTTTGGGAGTTTTAAAACATATTTTAATTAGTGAGGGTTTAATGGGAAAAAGCTCTGCTAATTTTTCCTAACTTGAACCATCCTTGGAGTCTTGTGTATCACACCTCATTTTCTCCTAAACATAATTATTGTGTAACCCTAGCCTCCTTTAATAGGATCAATGGGATAGAATATAGAGACAAAATAAGACCAGGAGTTCATAAGGGGGGGGGGGGGGTTTGGAATGACTCCTTCGATTTTCTATTTCAAATACTTTTAAAACGATTTTACAAGCCTCTGCTTAACTCAAAACTGAGTGACCAACTTTGAGGCTCTCAGTTCAAATATGTTTTATCGGTTAACAAATAGTACAGAAATAAACCGATTAAACAGTGAACAATAAATAAGTAACAATTCAAGTAACCAAATAGAGAGACTCAAGAATTTATTTCTGGAAGTTCGTATATCAAAATCCTACGTCTCCCCTTCTTCCTTTACAGGAAGGTTCCACTATCATACTTTGATGGTTACAGCATCTGCAAACACCCACTCACTTAAGACTCGCTTAAAGTGAAGGTTCCACTATAAGACTTTGATGGTTACATCGTCTGCAAACACCCACTCACTTAAGACTCTCTTAAAGTGAACTCCAACCAACCAATTACAATGCAGACTCCTCTGCTGATTACAAACAAACGTATTTTAGAACTGCTTGAAGTAGCAAGTTCTTTATAGGCTCTCATCTGAATATTTCAATGAATACAACACAAACAGAGTATGTAAAACTTCTGGTTTCTTGAACAAGAAGAATAGTTGGCTAGTGTAAAGCAGAAGGAAGTCTCGAAGGTTAATTTCTGTTTAAGCACGAAAAGCTTCAGGGACTGTTCTTCGAGATTTGAGAGCTGGGATGTGAAATAGATTTAGAATTAAAAGTTTTTATCCCGAGATTTGAGAGACGAAGTCGTAAACCGTAAACACACGAAAAACCAGAGAGCTCTTCCGTTCGAATCACTTCAGCTATATATAACCATCCATCTTCAACGATCATTTAATGAGCCAGTAGACACAAACCATATTTGAATATCTTCATCGTACATAGCATTAATTGCGCCACAAATGCTGAGTTGAGGTTTGTCTGCTGTTGTTAGAGCTTAGTAGACTTTTATACCAAAGTAGGTAAACATCGACTGTACCAACTCTTCGTTATGGACAATATACTCTAAGTAGCTGTGATCTTGAATTTCTTCAATGCACTTTGTCTTAAAGGATTTCTATGCTTTAATCGTGATCATTGAATCCCCTGGAATAAATAGCTGTTAAGATCTGAAGCTGTGATCTGAAATCTGTTCCGGATCTGAACTCTTCTTTGGCTCTGATCTCAAATCTGCTTTCATATAGATATGAGCTTCAGGATCTTTCTCCTTTACGAATTTCTCCCTTTTTCTCTCTTTATATGTACCTTTGTCTAATCTAAAATCCCTCTCTGTTCTTGAAACGAACCAGACTCTAGAATATTTGTTTTAAAACATTTGCGGAATAATAAACTTTAAATATGGCTCGTTCCCTTCTAAAACAATTTCTAAATCATTTTCTCAAAATTCTTTAAGCTTAAATAAAGGAATATTTAAAAACGTTAAAAAAATCCAATATCATAAAATCATCGAGTAAAATAATTTTGAAAGCCAACATGTTTTAAAACCAGTATCTAAACTGCAACATGACAAAACTGAATCATAAAGACGGTCACGGGATACTGCTGCAACCGGCGCTCAGAGGTCATCACCGCCAGTTCGAATGAACTCATCAACAGGATCATTACCTGCACCATTTAAACCTAGTGAGCCTAGAGGCTCAGCATGCTCTATCGTAATGCATAACAAAGTATATACTAATAAAATCGCATGCAAGCACATACTGTAAATAAAGTAACGTAAACAACATGGATGCGTGCATGATCTTAAAACATTTCATCATGTAATCATATCATAACATATCATATATCATATAAGGCATGGCATATCGTAATCTGAAAGAAAGCGTAAGAGTCATATCAGTGGATGTGAGCAAAGTGTGACTGATCAGCCATAATAACCAATGTACGTGGTGGTGTGGTTCACCCGACCTTACCTCGGGATCCCTATATTTCACACCTCTTGAAAAAACTGCCAATTCATCCGACCTTACCTCGGGATCCATAGGCAACTACCACTTCACCCGACCTTACCTCGGGATTCATAGGCCCTGAAATCCTGAAATCATTCCTAAAAATAGGGGATCCCCAGGCCAGGCTATCCGGTTAACTCCCATCATAGACTTGCCACATCACTTCCATTCTGATGGATCTGTGTAAACAGATCCAGATCTTAGTTTTGAGTTACACAAAACTTGTTATTATGTTACTAATGTTTCTACTGAGTGTGCAGATGTTAGCTGTAAATGAACAGTAGAAAGCTGATGAACAGTAGAAAACTGATGAACAATAGAAATCTTATGAACTTTAGAGATCTGAACGTAGAGAAGATCAGCAGTAGATAAGATGCATTCAGCAGTAGATGAGTTGCAAACAGAAGCTGGAGAAGATGGATTCAGCAGTAGAAGGATTCAGCAGTTGTGAAGAAGAAATGTCTGAATAGAGGCGAAAGAGAAGTATTCAGCAGTCGTGACGTCATCCAAGCTTATTGAAGATTTCAGCAGTCGTGACGTCATCAAAAGCTGAGCAGCAGTAAGATGTATCAGATCTGATACAGTAACTCAATCAGATCTGATACTGTAGAAGACCAAGAGCTGAAAATAGTAAATCGCATTTTCGGAGGCCTAATCGAAGGAATTTGGCCAAAAACAGAGGAGCTCACTGTGTAGTAGTGAGTCTTGCTCGTTGGGCCGTTTCGGAGGGAATAGCACAGGTCTCATGCGAAAATGTGATGTCTGATCAGTTGTTGAAGACAAGAGGAGCAGCTGATCAGAAGTTGAAAGCAGATGTTGATCAAAAGATAAGAAGAAAATAACATCGACCAGCTGGAGCGCTAAGGGAAAGATGGACCAGCTGGAGCAATAAGAGTCAGGATCAGCAGTTGATACAACAGGTGGATCAGCAACTTTGACGTCAGCAATGTCAGCAGACAACTATCTGGAATCAGCGATGATGACGTCAGCAGTGACATCATTACAATCAGAAATGAGCTACTGTAGAACCAGTCGATGGTACTTGAAGTTATCGATAGCAAAACGATGTCGTTTGAATAAATGGATACGACAGCGTTTTACCTTCGCGCTAAGATTCAGCAGATGCTTTTTGCGATAAGGAATACCAGCAGGTAGCTACAGTATTTTGTTAATCCAGTCGTAAGCTACGATGTACCAGTCGCAAGCTACGATGTACCAGTCGCAAGCTACAGTGTATCCAGTCGCAGGCTACAGTGTTTTGCATATCCAGTCGACAGGAAATCCAGACGCAAAGAAACGGAGGAAATAACCAGACGCAGTAGTTGAAGATACAACCAGTAGCGAAGCAGTTGACGAATTTTATTATGAAGAATTACTAAAGCTGGATGTCAACTGCTGAGCCTGGTTCAAATGTTGAAAACGACAAAAAGCCTACAAAAGAAAGGACACAAGGACAACTTCCTGTCGGTACTTTACAGAACACATTTCAAACGGGAAGAATTTTTGTCCAACGGATTGAATTTGAACAAAGGCTATTTAAGGGAGAAGATTAGGAGGAAGAAGATGATGACTGTGCGATGATTTCGTGAGGAAACAGAGGGAAGAATATTGGAGACAAAGCAGTAGACCGCCATTAGAGATGAGAGCTTAACGAGTGTCTACTGTTGAGTCTCAATCAGCTTATGTAGAACATTTCCCTAGTGTGTGAGATTCATTCATTCGAGAGTTGTGCTTACACTGTAAATCTGACACACACAGAGATTCATTCACATTCATTGTATAGTGAATGAATCTCAAACCCAATATAAAATCAGATCCCGTCCAAGCACGACGACGTTAAACTCTATGTTTGTAGCCTTTCTCACAGAGGCGTTAAACAAGTGATTGAGTGAACAGCCGAGGACTGGTAGAGTCTAGGAGTTCTCGCAGCTGCTGGTTGCGGGATCAGGTCTGTACATGATGTATAGATCAAATTTTCTAGTGGAACCTTCCGAGGAGGAAGAAGGGGAGACGTAGGACATTGAAGTCCGAACTTCCATAAACAAATCGATTGTGTATTGTATTCTGTTATTCATTCAGCACTTGCATTTAATTTAGCACGCATAACAGAAATCACACTTGCACATAGCAAACAGATTTCACATGCTGGTTTTACAGAAATCTGTTTGCGCAAAGTTGTTTTAAAATATTAGGATTCAGTTCTGGTGTTTTCCGCATGATTTTAATTCATACCAGATCTGTCTCCGGTGCTCTGTTTTAATGTTCAAGAACCCGAGGTATTGCACCTCCTTTATAGCAGCGCAAAATTTTTAATTTGTCAGTAGCGCTCGCTTTCGTTTATTTGATCCTATTTTCGGTCCTAACACATTCCTCGTATTTTTAACTTAAAAATAACATGCCTGGACATTTCATAAAATCTCATGGTGCGTGAATTTTCTTAAAGTCATGCAATTTGAAAGCTTAGCTCGTTAATGAATAATTAATCCTTTTCTTTAAAACTTTTACGTACATAACATACTACATATATGACTAACTATGCATTTACGGGCTTCTATATTTTTCTACTTCGGTCAAGGATTGATTTCGGGGCCTGGCTCGCTACTTCTAGACCAAACGTCGCTTTAAAAACGGCCGATGAAACGAATGTCCACCGCTTTTTCCCATTTTTTCCTAGTTTCTTTAAATTTTTATTTCTTAAATATCTAGACAAAAGGAACTAATTAAAATCAATTTTGACTTCTAAAAATCATTTGGAACTTATAAGAAATCGATTTTGACTTTTAAAAGCAATTTAAATCAATTTTGACCTCGAAAGCCGATTTTGACCAAAATACCGATTTTGACCAAATTCAATTTCAAAAATCGATTTTGACTCCAATAAATCCCTAAAGCCGTAATTTTGACTAAAAACTTAAAATTAAACATAACCTAAAAAAAGGTTGACTCAATTTTGACATTTTGGCTAATTTCTTTAAAATTGGACATTTGACTTAAACTTAAATATAACAGGTCCATAATTAAAATAACTTGGACCAAATTTAAAATATTTTGACTCGATACTCGACTAATCAACCTGGTACAACCGAACCAACCGGTCCAATTGAATTGTCCGGCCCAAAACATAAAATTAAACCTTTTAAAATTTCTAATTTACTCCATCCTTTGCTAAAAACTCAAACATTTAAAATTTGACTAAATAAACTCCCAATGACCAAAATTTAACTTTAAAATTTGATAAAATTATTAGGCCCATAAATAAAAGGATTTTGACTTTAAAATATTCGGCCCAATACGCTAAAATTGCCAAAAATCCCATTAATCAAATAAATTCTAAAAATACTGGGAAACATTTTAAAATATGTTTAAAACATCAAATAAAATCATCCACGAACTTTAGAAGCCTGTAAGACTCGAAATATTAATTTTCACAAAAATGACCCGACACGGCTCACTTCGAGCGACAAAACCGTAAAAATCTTTAAAAATCCATAATAACTCTATTCTTAACCCACATCACCCTAACTCAATATATTAGGTATTAGAACAAACGAAACTAAAAAACGATATAGTATGTGACCAAACCGACGCCCGCAATCTCACTGCTTGCGTACAGACTGCAACCAGGACACATGCTAGCCATAAAATTCATAACTAATTTGTTCCTCGACCAAATCACTTCCCGTTTGGCCATACGTGACCCTAACTCAATGGGCTATCTCCAGAAATCAACCTCGATCACACAGACCTCATTGAGCGATGTACCCGACCCCAAAACCTCTATTGTTGCGCACAGACGACAAGCCAGGATACGTGCTGATCTTACAATTCATAACTAATTCAATTCTTGACCAATCGCTTCCTGTTTGGACCTACGTGTTCCTAAATCGATGTACTAACTAACCTGGACCATCCTTGGACCAAAACCTATGCCCCATGAACCGACCATGACCGAAGCATCACAAGAACGAATCAAAAATGTTTTGAAAACTATGAAACATGCATGTATCTAAAACAATTGTGCATAGATCTACATAAATCACATACAATTCATGCATTAAACTTTAAAAATAGTTTACTATGGCGTAAATGGTGAGAAAAATAATAGATATTACATGCTGGATTGGAAGAAAGGTAGATCTGCGAGTTACCCACATTGTAGACGCGAGATCGGGGCACCACCGGCTTTGGATCATCAAGCTTCACCAAGAATGGAGGATTTAGAATTTTGTGTTTGGGGAGGAGGGGGAGGACGGATAGATCTGGTTTAGGGGCTAGGTTATGTTTAAAATTTGTGTTTAGAAATAATGCAATGTAACACAATTAGCCCCTATGATTTAATTAAGTAAAGGAAGTGAAAAATGACATGCTAGCCCCTTCATTAATTGAAAAGATAATTAAAACTTTATCTTGGCCTTGAAAATGGTTTAAATTTCGAAATCCAAGCCCCCTCAAAATTTAAAACACTTTAAAATCCAATAAAACAGCCCGTTTAGGCGAAAAACGGGTTCCTTTCAAAAATGCCAACAAAAATCCCCATTTTCTGAAATTGTTGCTTAAAATAAAAAAAATTCATTCTTAAAAATATAATAACTTAAAACTCTCAAATTATTTTCATTCCGATCGACCCTAATCTCGTCCACGCGTCCATAACTCAAACAGGCTGAAAAACAAGATATGCACACCATGCAACATAAAATCATAAATAAATCAAATAAGATGGCATGTAATCATCTAAAAATATTTTCTCCCTAGTCAGCACTCATTTCTACGTAATTTGGATTTCGGGGCGTTACAATCTCCCCCCCTTATAGAAATTTCGTCCCCGAAATTAAGTTACGTACCGATAGCACGTCTGAGAGGCATCATGCACACCAAAACCTTATCACGTAAATCTAAGTGCATAACTAACTGTTTAATTTAAAACACAAAGACCCGAACTCATGCAAAACTAAAACATGCAGCATGCAAATATAAACATAAACAATAAAACAGTAAACTCACAGACTGGTAGTGCGACTTCTGAGCTCCCCGCAGCAGACAAGTACCCCACGAGAACCACCGATATCAACTGAAACGAACCAAACTCTAGATTTTTTTTTAAATATTTGCGGAAGCATAAACTTTAAATATGGCTCGTTCCCTGCTAAAACAATTTCTAAATAATTTTCTCAAAATTCTTTAAGATTAAATAAAGTAATAATTAAAAACGTTAAAAACATCCAATATCATAAATTCATTGAGTAAAATAATATTGAAAGCCAACATGTTTTAAAACCAGTATCCAAACTGCAACATGACAAAACTGAATCATAAAGGCGGTCACGGGGTACTGATGCAACCGACGGTCAGAGGTCATCACCGCCAGTCAGAATGAACTCATCAACAGGATCATCACCTGCACCATTTAAACCTAGTGAGCCTAGAGGCTCAGCATGCTCTATCGTAATGCATAACAAAGTATATACTAATAAAATCGCATGCAAGCACATACCTGTAATTAAAATAACGTAAAAACGACATGGATGCGTGCATGATCTTAAAACAGTTCATCATGTAATCATATCATAACATATCATATATCGTATAAGGCATGTCATATCGTAATCTGAAAGAAAGCGTAAGAGTCATATCAGTGGATGTGAGCAAAGCGTGACTGATCAGTCATAATAACCAACGTACGTGTGGTGTGGTTCACCCGACCTTATCTTGGGATACCTATATGTCACACCTCTTGAAAACTACTTCACCCGACCTTACCTCGGGATCCATAGGCAATTGCCACTTCACCCGACCTTACCTTGGGATCCATAGGCCCCGAAATCATTCCTAAAAACAGGGGATCCCCGGGCCCGGCTACCCGGTTAACTCCCATCGTAGACTTGCCACATCACTTCCATTCCTCGGATTTTTAACTTAAAAAGGACATGCCTGGTCATTTCATAAAATATCATGGTGCGTGAATTTTATTAAAATCATGTAATTTGAAAGCTTAGCCCGTTAATGAATAATTAATCATTTTCTTTAAAACTTTTACGTACATAACATACTACATATATGACTAATTATGCATTTACGATCTTCTATATTTTTCTACTTCGGTCAAGGATTGATTCCGGGGCCTGTCTCGCTACTTCTAGACCAAACGTCGCTTTAAAAACGGTCGATGAAACGAATGTTCACCGTTTTTTCCCATTTTTGCCTATTTTTTTTAAATTTTGACTTTTTAAAAATCAAGACAAAAGGAACTAATTAAAATCAATTTTGACTTCTAAAAATCATTTGGGACTTATAAAAAAGCGATTTTGACTTTTAAAAGAAATTTAAATCAATTTTGACCTCGAAAGCCGATTTTGACCAAAATACCGATTTTGACCAAATTAAATTCTAAAAATCGATTTTGACTCCAATAAATCCCTAAAGCCCTAATTTTGACTAAAAACTTATAACTTAAATTATTTTAAAAGTTTGACTCAATTTTGACCTTATGGCTAATTTCTTTAAAATTAGACATTTGACTTAAACTAAAAAATAACAGGTCCATAATTAAAATAACTTGGACAAACTTTAAAATATTTTGACTCGATACTCGACTAATCGACCCGATACAACCGAACCAACCGGTCTAATTGAATCGTCCGGCCCAAAACATAAAATTAAACCTTTTAAAATTTCTAATTTACTCCATCCTTTGCTAAAAACTCAAACATTTAAAATTTGATTAAATAAACTCCCAATGACCAAAATTTAACTTTTAAATTTGATAAAAGTATTAGGCCCATAAATAAAAGGATTTTGACTTTAAAATATTCGGCCCAATACGCTAAATTTGCCAAAAATCCCATAAATCAAATAAATTCTAAAAATACTGGAAAACATCTTAAAATATGTTTTAAACATTAAATAAAATCATCCACGAACTTTAGCAGCCCCTAAGACTCGAAATCTTAATTTTCACAAAAATGACTCGACACGGCTCACTTCGAGCGACAAAACCATAAAAATCCATTTCTTATCCAAATCACTCTATTCTTAAACCCACATCACCCTAACTCAATATACTAGGTATTAGATCAAACGAAACTAAAAGACGATACAGTATGTGACCAAACCGACGCCCGCAATCTCACTGCTTGCGTACAGACTGCAACCAGGACAAATGCTAGCCATAAAATTCATAACTAATTCGTTCCTCGACCAAATCACCTTCCGTTTGGACCTACGTGACCCTAACTCAATGAGCTATCTCTGGAAAGCAACCTCGGCCACACAGACCTCATTGAGCGATGTACTTGACCCCAAAACCTCTACTGTCGTGCACAGACGCCAAGCCAGGACACATGCTGATCTTAAAATTCATAACTAATTCAATTCTTGACCAAATCGCTTCCTGTTTCGACATACGTGTTTTTAACTCGATTTACTAACTAACTGGACCATCCTTGGACCAAAACCTATGCCCCATGAACCGATCATGACCGAAGCATCACAAGAACGAATCAAAAACGTTTTGAAAACTATGAAACATGCATGGATCTAAAACAATTGTGCATAGATCTACATAAATCACATACAATTCATGCATTAAACTTTAAAAACAGTTTACTATGGCTTAAATGGTGAGAAAAATAATAGATATTAGATGCCTGGATTGGAATAAAGGTAGATATTCGAGTTACCGACATTGTAGACGCGAGATCGGGGCACCACCGGCTTTGGATCATCAAGCTTCACCAAGAATGGAGGGATTTCGAATTTTGTGTTTGGGGAGGAGGGGGAGGAAAGATAGATCTGGTTTAGGGGCTAGGTTATGTTTAAAATTTGTGTTTAGAAATAATGCAATGTGACACAATTAGCCCCTATGATTTAATTAAGTAAAGGAAGTGAAAAATGACATGCTAGCCCCTTCATTAATTGAAAAGATAATTAAAACTTTATCTTGGCCTTGAAAATGGTTTAAATTTCGAAATCCAAGCCCCCTCAAAATTTAAAACACTTTAAAATCCAATAAAACAGCCCGTATATGGAAAAACGGGTTCCTTTCAAAAATACCAACAAAAATCCCCATTTTATGAAATTGTTTCTTAAAATAAAATAAATTCATTTTAAAAATCTAATTAAAAATCTCGAATTATTTTCATTCCGGTCGACCCTAATCTCGTCCACACGTCCGTAACTCAAACAGACTGAAAAACAAGACATGCACACCATGAAGCATAAAATCATAAATAAATCAAATAAGATGTCATGTAATCGTCTAAAATATTTTTCCCTAGTCATGCACTCATTTCTACGTAATTTGGATTTCGGGGCGTTACAGTTCTGTACCTTAGAAGTCTCTGATCTAATATGTTATATAAGCCTCTGAACGGATCTGATACGTAAGCCTCTGAAAAAAATATGATACACTCGGATCTGAGTTGCTCTGATCTGATCTGTTGTAGACGCCTAAACATTTAAGTCCTTAACCCGATTACTTATTGTCCAAATCTGATAGTTTTATATTGAATTCTTTATCTTGTTTGTGTTATCACCAAAACTAATAAATTTATCTTAACAATTTTCACCTTTTGATAATGACAAAACTTAGCAGCTTACGACTTAAAAAGAAACAAACTCCAAGTCTTTGCAATATGTTGGTCCCTGTTTTTCGAAGGAACTTAGCAGCCGCTGTTTAAAATTGAGCGATTAAAAAATTTTGCGCTGCTAATATGGAGCTGCAATAGCTCGATGTTCTTGAACACTAAAATAAACAGAGCACCGGAGACAGATCTGGTATGATTTAAAAATCATGCGGAAAATACCAGAACTGAATCCTATATTTTAAAACAACTCAAACAGATTTATGTACAACATAAATCTGTTCAAGACTTGCTAGTGCTTGTGTGCTAACTGTGTATGCGTGCGTGCTGAAAGTAAGTGCGTGCAGTGTTATGCGATGCTAAGTAAGAGCAAGTGCTGAACTGTAAACGTGTATGCGTGCTAAAGTAAAGCAAGTGCTGAAAGCTTAAAGAACACGATACACAATGTTTGTTTCTGGAAGTTCGGACCTCAATGTCCTACATCTCCCCTTCTTCCACCTCGGAAGGATCCACTAGAAGATTTGATCTTACAACTCGTGTACAGACCCAATCCCACAACCAGCAGCTGTGAGAACTCCTAGACTCCACAAATGCACACCAGCCGCAACTGTGTGACTGACTACATACACATGAGTTTTACGTCATCGTGCTTGGACGGGACTGTTTGAAACGTTTTGAGATTCATTCACCAAAGGATGTGAATGAATCTCTGTGTGTGAGATTGATACAATGAAACGCTCAACTCTCTGTTTTTCTCACACATTAGGGAAATGCTCTAACAAGCTAATCTAGACTCAGCAATCGACTCTCGTGAAAGCTCCTCTCTAATGGCGGTCGATTGCTTCGTCTTTCTTTTCATTTTCCCTCTGTTGGTGCACTGTGTAATCAATGTATTTCTGGAACATCGCTGTAGTCGCACCAACATCGTCTCGCTCACTCGTCTGTTTGTCAACTCGTCAACCTTCTTCAATGGCGTTGCCTTCGCATATATAGCCTCTGTTTGAATTTAACCGTTAGATAGATTCCAAATCTGTTCTGCGCTTGTCAAGGCCAAATTGTCGTTTTTCCATTTCAGTGCAACGCTCCTCTGTAAATTGTACTATTTCCCAGAATAGTACAAATCTTGTTTCCTTGAATTGAGGTAATTTGCACGACTAAATCTCAGCCATTGATTCTTTCCATCTTGAGCGTTTTTGCCATTTGAGTTACGCTCAGCAGTTGACATCCAGCTCTCGTAAATCGTCAACTTCTTCACTGCTGATTCAAGTCTACTACTGCTTTGCGCTTCTGCTGAATCTTCAAATACTGCGACTGGAATCTTGAGTCTGGTTGAATCTCTACATTTCGCCTGCTTTAATTGCGACTGGATTCCATGTCGACTGAATATGCAAAGCTTGCGACTGGATTCATAGCAACAGCTGGTTCATTGAAGCTCTCGACTGGATGTGCTGTTGCTTGCGTCTGGTTGTCCAGCTGGTTATATCAAACGCTTGCGACTGGTTCTTGTGACTGGTTATCAACGCAAAGAGCATCTGCTGAATCGCAAGGGCAAAACGCTGTCGTATCAACTTATGTAAACGACATCGTTTTGCTATCGCTATCTCCAAATATCATCTGCTGGTGAACAGTAGCTTGCGACTGGATTTCCTCCTCTACGACGTCGCTTCTCTCTTGCGTCTGGATGTACAAGCTACCTGCTGGTTCTTGCGACTGCTGGACTCAAACCATCTGTTGATTATGATGACGTCACCGATGACGTCATCAACGCTAAACCATCTGCTGATTCTTCAGCACTACGTCGCTTCATCTCTTTCACTTCTCTTCTCATCTGCTGATAGCTTCCTGCTGATCACTGTAGCTTCCTGCTGAATGATGACGTCACTGCTGATGTCATCTACGCTTAGCGCTCCAGCTGATCTTTATCGTTCCAGCTCCAGCTTGCGACTCTTCTTAGCTTCTTGAATAGCGACTGTCAATAGATTCATCAACAGTACTTATAATTGGGACTGGAATCTTCTTCTTCGATCTATTTCTCCAGCAGACTTCTCAACTCATGTTCCAGCTGGTTCACTTCGCTCTTTAGCGCTTGCAGCTGGTTCAACTTGGCCTCCGCCTGATTACGAACAGCTGATTCAACTTTGGACGTCTCCATTGCTAATCCAGCTGCCATCTAAATGAATTCACCCAACCAACTGCTGAACTTAAACTTGAACCATCGGCTGGACAGATTCTGCGACTGTTCATCATCTTCTTCGATTTTCTAAACCCTGTACACTTAAGAGGAATTGTTAGAAACACAATAACAGGTTTTGTGTAATTCAAAACTTAATTAGGATCTGTCAAAACAGATCCATCACAATATATTTTCAATCAGAACGGCTAAGTACAAGAGCTTTGTACACGAACTGAATTCGGAAAAATTGCTCAAGAAAACCAACGGCTAAATCCAGAACTTCTACTCCCTCTTCCTCTATAAGATCCACTTCCTCTCTTAGATGGTTCACTTCTGCTTCCACTACCTCCAGGTCTGCTTCTATCTTCAGGCTGCGGACCACTACTACTATCGTCCCCCTTTTTGTCATCACGTCCTCGATTGATATAGGCAATGATTTCTGAGAGTTGGGCACAAAGAGTAGAGAGACCCTCATGAGTTTTCAAACGGAATGCAGTTAGTTCTTGAGTCAAAGCAGCCTTCTGAATCTGTACCTCCATTCGGACGTCATTGATTTGAGCCCTATTGACCATATCTTGTCGCGAGGTAGATTGTGCAAAAGCGAGCTCAAGTTTTGTAATCTTCTGTGTAAGTTCAGCTTTGAGCTCGTCTATACTTTCTCGAGTCTGCACCTGCTCAAATTGAATCAGATCAATAGAATCACGCAGATGTGCAATCGATTCTGTGAAGTCGATAGGAAAAGCAGCAGTTGGCATGTCAATCTGAGGAAGATCATCTGTAAAGAGAATACGGGAATCACTGGAAGAAGTCGAACCGGAAGAACTTGGACTTGAAGAAGGCGAACTATCTGAAATCTGCTGTACAAAGAAATCAACAAAACCTTCAGCACTCTGATCGTGCTGAATGGCTTCAAAAATTCCACCAGGAACTGTCTCTGTACCCAAATCTGTATCTATGGTAATTATATCTGTACAATGATTGACTGAACCCACTGGCTGTAGATGTCCAAAAAGAGAAAACTGAATAACATCTGTACAAATGTAGAGTATACCAGATTAGCTTTCTTTTTATCTTCCGGTGTGTACTCAAGTCTGGTATTATCTATCCATTGTGGAGCACCAGCAATTTTAGCCATGGCCTGTTGGCCTTCATGATCTTCATGGGTCCATCTGTTATGACGAACCACATATCATCATTCTGAGCTGCTAGATGGGATTGTGTGCATAAGATGGCCTCATGTGTGAACATGAGAATTTACATTACCTGATCTGCTCAGGTGGATGATTTCTATTCCACCGAAGGTCAGATCCGATTGGATTTGTTCCCTGTTCAGCTTGGATGTCTGGCTGTGTGTCTACATCTTGAGCAGCTGGTACTGATTCCAATTGATGTGAATGTTGTTCAGCATTTGAATCAGATACCAACTGATGATTCTGGTTGATAGTTTGTGTATCCGAAGCTGGTCTGGATACCACTAGATGGATTTTAGAATCGGCTCGTACATCATCTTGTGCAATAGTCGTTTCAGTTCCTCCAGCTGGCACACTGGTTGCGATTTGTTCCTGCACTTGGTCAATATTAGTCAAATCAATGACTTCTATGTTACCTGTCAGATCAGCTTGCGCATTTGATATGTCATCGTTTGGTGTGTCCAGTGCTTGCTGTTTATCAGCTGAATATCTAATTTGTGGCACGTCATCACTCGATTTGTCTAAGCTGGTTGATTCCAGTCGTGTACACAAATCATTTAAGCTTCCAGCTGAATTTGATCGAAAACTGATTTCATCGAACACAAAGTGAGCTGATTCTTCAACCATCAAGCTCCGGTTGTTAAACACTCTATAATCTTTGCTCACGGCTGAGTATCCAAGGAATAAACATGCATCAGATTTAGCATCAAAGGCGGTTAGATGCATTTTGCCATTGTTATGAATGAAACATCTGTATCCAAACACCCTGAAATAAGAAATGTCAGATTTCTTGCCACTCCAGATCTCATACGGGGTAATGCCATGATTCTTGTTAATCATCGGTCTCTTTTGAGTGTAGCAAGCTGTGTTAACTGCTTCAGCCAGAATTTTTGAGAAATTCCGGAACCAGCAATCATAGTTCTAGAAGATTCTTTTAAAGTACGGTTTATCCTCTCAGCCAACTCATTATGTTGAGGAGTTCTAGTTGCTGAAAGAGAATGCTTTATTCCAATATCTTCCAGATAAGAGGATAGTTTATGATTTAAAAACTCAGAACCTCTATCACTCGTTATCCGATTGACACTGCAAGATTTGTCATTTTGCAATCGTTTTAAAATCTTTATCAGCTGGTCAGCGGTCTGATCCTTTGATTTTAAAAACACCACCCATGTAAATTTGGAAAAATCATCAACAACAACAAGGGTGTATTTTGTTCCCCCTAAGCTGGTTACGGGTATTGGACCAAAAAGATCCATATGTAAAAGCTCCAAGCTCCGG
This sequence comes from Dorcoceras hygrometricum, assembly GCA_001598015.1. NCBI lineage: Eukaryota > Viridiplantae > Streptophyta > Magnoliopsida > Lamiales > Gesneriaceae > Dorcoceras > Dorcoceras hygrometricum. The sequence continues at coordinate 78,943 of KQ992997.1, forward strand.
GCAGAACTATTACCGCTTTTATTTTTAAAAGTGGAACGAATATGTTTTCCCAGCTGACACGCTGAACAAATCTTGTCTTTTGAAAATTAATTTTTGTCATACCAGAAACCAAGTCAAGCTTACTCAGTTTGGCAAGTGTTTTGAAATTCAGATGGTTCATTCTCTGGTGCCACAGCTAGCTCTTGAAAGAGTCAGCTGCTAAGAAAACTTGTTCAGACCCCAGTTGCTCTGACCAGTTTACAGTGTAGGTATTCCCGATCTTTCCTACTAATACTGTCAGACCATCTGGGTTCTGAACTGTGCATGTGTGCTTTTGAAAGTTAACTGTGTAGCCATTGTCACACAGCTGACTTATGCTAATAAGATTATAACACAGGTCTCAACAAGAAGAACATCAATAATAGAAAAGTTACCATGGGTAAGCTTACCCTTACTCACAGTGTTACCGAGTGAATTGTCACCAAAGACAATTCTGGGTCCTTTGTATGGCTTCAGGTCTGATAACAGCTGTGAATTGTCAGTCATGTGCCTCACACAACCACTATCCATGTTGGGGAACCGTGGCGGATCCGGATCCCGCCTCCCGGCGAGGCAGCGGAAGAACAAAAATGGGCCGGGAGACGATCAATACAATTAAAAATATGCAAACTATGAACCATTCATAGGGTGTTTCTCGGGGTTACCTTTCTAGCGTCTAGGCGCCTGGCTCCGACCAGTTTCACGAGGAAACCGGCACTTCACGGTAGGCGGCGGTAGATTACGTCAATCAGGTCCACGACTGGAAGGGAGACTCATTCGTCAGCCTGCACTAGAAGGCCTGACGAGATCAGAGCGGACGAATTCTCCTCGAAAAGTTGGTCGGAGAAAGTCCGGCAAGCGGCGGCGGCGGCGGCGACAAGCGGCGGCGGCGTGAGGGGAGGAGAGGAAAGGAGGGCGGCGCTTAGAGCTAGGGTTAGGGTTAAGAGTTGTAATCAAGTGTTTTATGATTTAGGCCTAAGTCTACCTTAAGTAGACTCAATGATGGATCTGAAAAACCATTTTTCAGAACCCCAGTGCAAAATGACCGTTTTGCCCCTCAACAGCGGGAAATCACGATTTGACCCCTGTTGACTTTTAGGAAGTCGCACTCCCAAAAATCCTCCTCGAGTGCTCAACATATTGAGCTCAGTATCCGTGCGGGAATCTCGAATCCAGTACTTGTGTGACCCTCAATGGTTCAGGGATACAGCTAGCCGTGGGCCCACAACCATTGTGGCTCCGGGATCACAATTCCGGACTTGCCCATCGGATCATGGTAAGAGCGTCTAGCAACATCGCCCCATGATCCCCTAGGTATCACTGATAGTGCCTGCAAGAACCAGTTGGTCGTGGTTAGCGTACAGTACGGTTCTTTCAATCCATATATCCCGATCAGATCAACGACCATTGGTAAATCGAGAGTCGCTATAGATCCGATAGCTATGCATACATCTTGGAGATCGAATAGTGACATCGCGAGTGCAACTAGGTAAACACATTTACCTAAAACACTTCTAGTACTCTGGCCAGAGATTTATACACTATTATCCCCTCAGATAGCATAGGATATCCACGCATGTCTGCGAGCGGTGAATCCTCGACAACAATGCATCGACTCCTACATGCATCGGGGTCTCACCCAATCCCGCCGCCTGATGACCCCAAGTGAGTTGACAAACGAGTCAAAGTGAGACGCCTATCATGTAGAGTCTCAATGACGTTTCGAGTCGTGAGGACTAATCAGTACAACCAAGACCTCGGACTTATCCACTCGACAAATGGTAACCACTTGGAAAGTCCGAACGAGGGTAGTTCGATAGATCACCAGGTCACTATCTATCTGCATGCTCAGAACATCACAATGTTCCCTACCAATGAAACATGGTACTTCGCATCGCAGATACTAGTCTCGAGCTCGGGCGGCCTTATCCTCATTTTGACGGCCCAATCGACTAGGAACTAGTTCAGAATACACAGTGACTATTAGATGTGTTTAATGATAGCCGTCATACCCATTATCACATCTAACATACACTATAGTGCATTCTAGGTCTTTACTCAACGCAACTGTTAATCATCATACAACACAATGAAAGCAAAGAATGTCATATAAGTAAATGCGAATATCATATATAAAGATTGTCTCATACAAGAGTCTATAAACCCACACGCCACAAGTTGGCTAGTTGGGCATCTACTCTTACAATCTCCCACTTGCCCTAAAGCCAACTACTCATCCGACGCAGTCCCATTGTTTCGCGATGTTTTTCAAACAACGGTCCAGGCAAGGGCTTCGTAAGTGGATCAGCAACGTTGTCTGCAGAGGCGACTCTCTCAACTGCTATGTCACCTCTAGCCACAATATCCCGGATTATGTGGTATTTCCTCAGTATATGTTTGGATCTTTGGTGAGACCTAGGCTCCTTTTCTTGCACAACGACACCCGTGTTGTCGCAGTACACCGGGACTGGACCAACTCCATTAGGAATGACGCCCAACTCTTGGACGAAATTCCTTATCCAAACCGCCTCCTTAGCAGCAGCTGATGCTGCGATGTACTCAGCCTCAGTGGTTGAATCCGTGATGGTGTCTTTCTTGGAACTCTTCCAAGAGACAGCACCACCATTAAGCATGAATACAAATCCAGAGGTTGACTTCGAATCATCCACGTCACACTGGAAGCTAGAATTAGTGTAGCCTTCCAGTTTCAGTTCACCACCCCCATAGACCATGAACATATTCTTAGTCCTTCGTAAGTACTTAAGAATATCCTTCACAGCCTTCCAATGCAATTGGCCGGGGTTGGCCTGGTAGCGACTCGTGACACTCAGAGCATATGCGACATCCGGTCTAGTCGATATCATGCCATACATAATACTACCTATTGCCGAGGCATATGGCACACGTGTCATACTCTCTATCTCCTCATCAGTCTTCGGACACATAGACTTAGATAGAGTGACCCCGTGGCACATAGGTAGGTGTCCTCTCTTGGACTCTTCCATAGAGAACCTCTTAAGTATGGTATAAATCTACTAGACAACCAGACTTTAGTTGACTGCAGCATTCCTACATCATTCCCAATGAGTAGAATGTCATCAACATAAAGTACGAGGAATGTCACAGCGCTCTTAACTACCTTCTTAAATACACACGGCTCCTCGGGATTCTTGATGAAACCAAATTCCTTAATTGTTTCATCGAATCTCAGGTTCCAACTTCTCGATGCTTGTTTGAGACCGTAGATCGATCTCTGAAGCTTGCATACCTTATGCTCGCTTCCAACAGATGTGAAACCCTCAGGCTGCGTCATATAGATCTCTTCCTTAATGTTTACATTAAGGAACGCAGTTTTCACATCCATTTTTCATATCTCATAGTCGTACCATGCGGCTATGGCCAACAAGATTCTAATTGACTTGAACATTGAGACTGGCGAGAAGGTTTCATCATAGTCAACACCTTGCCTTTGAGTGTAACCTTTCGCGACCAGTCGTGCCTTGTTGGTCATTACCTTACCATCATGCCCAAGTTTCCTCTTGTATACCCATTTGCACCCAATAGGAACAATTCCTTCGGGAGGATTAACAAGAGTCCAAACTTGGTTAGCGTGCATTGAGTCTAACTCAGACTGCATTGATTCAAGCCAAAAATTAGAATCAGCATCGGAAATTGCCTCCTTGAAAGTTCTTGGATCAGATCCAACAACTTGATCACCTTGATCATCTTCAAGGAGAAAACCATATCTTTCAGGAGCCCTAGGGACCCTTTCGGATCTCCTAGGTGCGACCATTTCTGGTACTGGCTCTGGAGGTGCGGGAGACTCGCCTGGTACTTCGATTGGATCTCGAACCTCTTCGAGTTCTACTATTCTACCCTTTCTATCAAGTAGAAATTCCCTTTCCATAAAGGTGGCATTCCTAGAAACAAACACTTTTGTTTCGCTGGGGTAGTAGAAGTAGTATCCAATGGAATTCTTTGGATACCCAATGAAGTAGCATAAGATGGATCTCGTATCCAGCTTATCTCCCACTATCTGCTTCACGTAAGCAGGACATCCCCAAATCCTCATGTATGAGTACTTGGGTGGTTTGCCCATCCATATCTCATATGGAGTCTTATCCACTGCCTTGGTGTGGACATTGTTCAACAACATTACCGCCGTTTCGAGCGCATATCCCCAAAACGAGGTAGGAAGTTCAGTGAAGCTCATCATAGATCGAACCATGTCCAACAAGGTCCGATTACGACGCTCCGCTACACCATTGAGCTGTGGTGTGGCCGGAGGGGTCCACTGTGCGAGAATCCCATTCTCTTTCAGATAGTCTTGAAATTCAGCACTCAAGTATTCACCACCTCGATCAGATTGAAGTTCTTTAATACTTTTGCCTAATTGATTTTCTACTTCAGCCTTGAATTCTTTGAACCTTTCAAAGGATTCAGACTTGTGCTTCATCAAGTACAAGTACCCATACCTAGAGTAATCGTCGGTAAAGGTGATGAAGTATGTGTGACCATATTTAGTACCAATACTAAATGGGCCGCACACATCAGTATGGATCAAATCCAATAGGCCTTGAGCACGCTCACCCTTGCCCTTGAAGGGTTGCTTAGTCATCTTTCCCTTAAGACAAGATTCACAAGTCGGTAGGGAGTTAATGTCTCACAGATCAAACATGTCACTCCTAACTAACTTGTTCATCCTACTCAGAGAAACATGACCTAGCCTAGCGTGCCAAAGTTGTGCTGGGTTCAAGTTATCGTGTTTCCGTTTAATCGTTGTTGTATGTGCTTCGACATCGCGAGTTGGAACGTCTTTTAATTTTAAGGTGTATAAATCGTTTTTGCGTTCCCCAATTCCAATTAAACATTCATTCTTGTAAATATTGCAAATCGAATTAGCAAACATACAAGAATATCCATCACTATCAAGCATAGAAACAGAAATAATGTTCTTTATTAATTCGGGAACTAATAAAACGTTTCTCAATAACAACTTAAAATCAGAAGACAGAAATAAAGAATATCCATCACTATCAAGCATAGAAACAGAAATAATGTTCTTTATTAATTCGGGAACTAATAAAACGTTTCTCAATAACAACTTAAAATCAGAAGACAGAAATAAATAAACATCTCCTATAGCTACTGCAGCAACTCTTGCTCCATTGCCAAGCCTCAAGTGGGTCTCACCCTCTCTAAGACGTCGGCTTCTTGTCATCACCTGCAAATCATTGCAGATATGAGATCCACATCCGGTATCAAGTACCCAAGAAGTCGAGCTAAGAGACATATTTATTTCAATATAGAACATACATTTCGCAGTTCGCAACTGCGCGAGGTACTCCTTGCAGTTCCTCCTCCAATGCCCAGGCTTGTGGCAGTGGTGGCAAACATCCTCACTCTTGTTTGGCTTGGAAGCCTTTGCCTTTGGCTTCTTGGCGGACTTTTCCTCCTTCGCAGGAGCATAACGCTTCTTGCTCTTGCATATAGGCCCCTTCTTCACAGAGGAAGAAGAGCCCAAAAGGAGGACGGGTTTGTCCTTCTTTATGGTTCCTTCAAACACTACAAGCATGTTAACCACCTCTTCAAGGGTGGCTGCCATCTTGTTCATGTTGAAGTTGACCACAAAGGGGTCAAATGCAGCAGGCAGTGAGAGGAGAAGTACATCCCCCGACAGCTCGTGTGGAAGTGCGATATCAAGGCCCGACAGCTTTTCAACGAGCCCAATCATACGAACCCCATGCTCGCGGACCGAAGTCCCATCGCGCATGCGGCTTGTCATAAGCTCCTTGACAGCCGTGAACCTCTCATGTCGAGAGTTCTCCCCGTACAGTTCTTTGAGATGAAAAATTATGTCAGCAGCATACTTTGTCTTCTCAAAGCGCCGTTGCATTTAATTGGACATCGATGCCATCACATATCATCGAGCTTTAACCTCATCGTCCCACCATTGTTTAAGCGTTACCAGCTCCTCAGGGCTGATATCGGCAGGGGCTTCCTTCGGAGGACTCTTCTCTATCGCATAAAGAAGTTTCTCCGAATCCAATACAAGATTGAGGTTGCGGAGCCAGTCTTGGTAGTTCAGACCGGTGAACCTGTTGCTATCCAGTATAGCAGCAAGCGGGTTTTTCATTGAAACCATTATATAAGCAGTTATACTGAAAAGGAAAGCAGACAAACATCACTAACTATATATAAAATAATCGCTAAGACATAAAACAAGGTCGTTAAGTTTTATGAATTACCCTCCCACTATTTTAACAATTTCACCACCCTCTAATGAAATCGAGAAAACAGATCAAAATATTTACAAACCGAATCACAAAAACCTATCTCATACACCTAACAAATTGGGCACGGCTCTCGATCATCCCAATCATGCAGATAATCTAATTAACATGCATAAATTTTAATAATCCAATTATTTATCCACAAAATCATATTTTAATTACGAAATCGCATTTTAAAATCGTATTTTGTCGATAAAATCAAATTTTAATCAACAAAATCATATTTAATTTATAAAATCATATTTCATAATTAAAATCGTATTTTGCAATTTTAATTGTATCAAATTGGGCTTAAAACAATTCTAGGCCCAAAAATCTCAAAATTTCAAAATCGACCAAAACGGGCCCGATATCGAATATCGGCCCGAAAACTTCACGGGCTGCCCGGGACAGGCCCGAACAAAAGCCTAGAAGAAATCAGCCGTCACGACATCACCGGAGCATCATCGGGCGGCGGCCGCCACCATGAAATTTGCGCGCGGAAGCCGCGCAATGTCGCGCCAAGCGCGAAGCACGGCCGCGCGCAACGTCGCGCGCCCAGCGGCGAGGGCCATGCGCAACCAGTTCGCAAGATGGAGGCAACCAGCAGACCACCATGCGCGCAATCGACGCGCGATAAGCAGCCATCGGCCGCGTGACGCTTCACGGGACAGCGGCCAACGGGTGGCGCATCCAGGCGTGAAAATCACGGCAGCCAATGCGCAATCAATCACGCGGAAGAGCTGCATGTCTCGGCCGGAAGTCGCTGGCCATTGCGCGGCCAGCACGCAATCCCGCGCGCACACATGCGCGCGGTGGGGCGCCGCCATGCGCGGCGGCGCTCGGCCATTGTTCCAAAAATTTTGTTGATCCAATCTGAAAATCTCGAGATGTTAGATACAATATGGCATAATTGTATTGATCAGATCCGAGCCTTGGCTCTGATACCACCATTGGGGAACCGTGGCGGATCCGGATCGCGCCTCCCGGCGAGGCAGCGGAAGAACAAAAATGGGCCGGGAGACGATCAATACAATTCAAAACTTGCAAACTATGAACCATTCAGAGGGTGTTTCTCGGGGTTACCTTTCTGGCGTCTAGGCGCCTCGCTCCGACCAGTTTCACGAGGAAACCGGCACTCACGATAGGCGGCGGTAGATTACGTCAATCAGGTCCACGACCGGAAGGGAGAATCCTTCATCAGCCTGCACTAGAAGGCCTGACGAGATCAGCACGGATGGATTCTCCTCGAAAATTTGGCCGGAGCAAGTCCGGCGAGCGGCGGCGGCGGCGGCGACAAGCGGTGGCGGCGTGAGGGGAGGAGAGGAAAAGAGGGCGGCGCTTAGAGCTAGGGTTAGGGTTAAGAGTTGTAATCAAGTGTTTTATGATTTAGGCCTAAGTCTACCTTAAGTTGACTCAATGATGGACTTGGACCGGCCCATCGGGCCCTGGTCCAACGGATGAACATTCGATTCATCCCCATCACCGTGACTTCATCATAACTCCAATCGCCGATCAGATCTGACCGATCGACTCAGTTTTCAAAACTGAATACTATGATCTGAAAAACCATTTTTCAGAACCCCAGTGCAAAATGACCGTTTTGCCCCTCAACAGCGGGAAATCACGATTTGACCTCTGTTGACTTTTAGGAAGTCGCACTCCCCAAAATCCTTTCAATCCATATATCCCGATCAGATCAACGACCATTCGTAAATCGAGAGTCGCTATAGATCCGATAGCTATGCATACATCTTGGAGATCGAATAGTGACATCGCGAGTGCAACTAGGTAAACACATTTACTTAAAACACTTCTAGTACTCTGGCCAGAGATTTATACACTATTATCCCCTCAGATAGCATAGGATATCCACGCATGTCTGCGAGCGGTGAATCCTCGACAACGATGCATCGACTCCTACATGCATCGGGGTCTCACCCAATCCCACCGCCTCATGACCCCAAGTGAGTCGGCAAACGAGTCAAAGTGAGACGCCTATCATGTAGAGTCTCAATGACGTTTCGAGTCGTGAGGACTAATCAGTACAACCAAGACCTCGGACTTATCCACTCGACAAATGGTAACCACTTGGAAAGTCCGAACGAGGGTAGTTCGATAGATCACCAGGTCACTATCTATCTGCATGCTCAGAACATCATAATGTTCCCTACCAATGAAACATGGTACTTCGCATCGCAGATACTAGTCTCGAGCTCGGGCGGCCTTATCCTCATTTTGACGGCCCAATCGACTAGGAACTAGTTCAGAATACACAGTGACTATTAGATATGTTTCATGATAGCCGTCATACCCACTATCACATCTAACATACACTATAGTGCATTCTAGGTCTTTACTCAACGCAATTGTTAATCATCATACAACACAATGAAAGTAAAGAATGCCATATAAGTAAATGCGAATATCATATATAAAGATTGTCTCATACAAGAGTCTATAAACACACACGCCACAAGTTGGCTAGTTGGGCATCTACTCTAACAATACAGATACCATTTGATTGAGTCCTCCGAAGCTGTGTACCTGTTATCCTGCAATCACAAAAATGAACTTTTGGTACCCAATTTTTTTATCGGATTACCCCTTTCGGGACCCATACTTGAATTACCTTAATAGTTTTCCCAGTATGGATGTCCACAAGGGTTCGTGCTAAATTTTTGTGCAATCTGTTGAGCTTTGGTTTCGTACTTTGACCAGTCAGATCACACTTGGGCTGAAACCTTACCCATTTTAATTTAGCCTTCGTTGAACCACGCTTTTGCTGGTTCGGAACAGACGAATTAGGTACAGCTTTCGCCTTGTCCTTGTCTAGTCTGTTCGTAGCCAGCTGGGCTTACAGTTCTCTGGCTTGATGTAACCAATACCACTTTTACCCATTTGGTTCAGCTGTCCAATGATCTGGTCGTCATACTTGACCGACTCATAAACATCATGTATCACACTATCTTTGACAAAATTCATTTTCTTGAATTTCTCATCGGTCAGATCTGACTGAGTACACGTTTTTCCTCTGAGCTGCTTTCAACATAGCTGAAACCTAAGCCAGTTTTGTCATTTAATCTTCTGGGTTTCATGCAGCTTACTCTAGGAAACCGAAGACTTAGTCCAGGAACTCATTAATTGATTTAATCTTTCATTTTCAGATGAGAGCTCACAGGACTTTGTTCTCAAGGAATCATTCTCAATTTTCATCTTACTCAACTCCGTTTGTAAATTGTCAGTTTCCCCAAGCTGAGCAGTGTTTGGTTCAGCTGAACTATTTTTCAAACATCCTTTTTCAGACTTAATTTCCTCGAATGTTTGAGACAGTTTTCTGTACTCATGAACCATCTCATTTAGTGTGGTGATGAGGTCCTCACGTGTAAATTCACTGTTGGAGAAATCAAATACCTCATCTTCAGTAGTTTGGTTTGCCATCAAGCAGTGGACTTATTCCTTCTCACTCTCACTTGATGAGCTGCTTGATGTTGTTTCAGAATCTGAGTCCGCCCATTTGCTGTTGCTCTCCTCAGCAACCAGTACCTTTCCGTCATTCTTTTTGTGGGGCCTTTTCTCAAATCTGTTCCTTCTTCTTTCTGTGGACCGCTTATCATCTTTCTTAGAATTGTTGCAATCAGCTACAAAATGCCCTGGTCTGCCACAGTTATAACAATTTTGATCAATAGTAATCTTTTCAGATTTATGTGCATTGCTATAATTAAAAAAATGGTTGTGAGATCTTCTCATAAATTTCCCAAACTTCTTTACGAAGAGGGACATTGCGTCGTTGCTGATTTGCTCTACTGACTTGCTTGGTGAGCTCTGTTCTGAGACTGTAGCAGCAAGAGCCTTCGTGGGTTGTGAGGTTGATGGCCCAGCCTCTGATCTGGTTTCCAGCTCGAACTCATAAGCTTTAAGATTTGCGAATAGATCATGGAGCTCTAGCTTGTTCAGATCTTTCGATTCTCGCATTGCCATCGTCTTCGCATTTCATTCCCTTGGCATCGCTCTCATCACTTTAAGAGCCAGTTCTCTGTTGGTATACTCCTTTCCAAGGCTTGTCAGCTCGATCACGATAGAGCTGAATCTCTCGTCAAATTTGGTCATGGTCTCTCCTTCTCTCATCTTGATTGACTCATACTTCTGTTGGGAAACAGTCAGCTTATTTTCTTTCGTCTCATCGTTGCCTTCACAGATTTGTGTCAGCTTTTCCCAGATCTCTTTGCAGTAGTGCAGGTCTTTAGTTTACTAAACATATTTTTGTCCAACGTCTTGTAGAGTATATCCTTTGCTACATTGTCCAGATTAGCTTTATTTTTATCTTTCGGTGTGCACTCAAGTCTGGTCTTCTCTATCCATTTTGGAGAATCAGCAGTAATAGCCATGGCCATGTTGGCCTTCATGATCTTCATGGGTCCATCTATTATGACGAACCACATATCATCATCCTGAGCTGCCAGATGGGCTTGCATCCTGATCTTCCAGTCATCATACTCCTCCTTAGAAAACATAAGAATCTTATTGTGAGAAGTAGACATATTTGAATATAAGTACATAAGATCAGACTGTTCAATAACTTAGATGACAAGGCTCTGATACCAATTGATAGGACCGAGTGCTTGTCGCTTTACCAAAAACTATAGCTAGTGGTAACGGTACAACTCCAATCTTTTAAACCGTATAGCAACACAAGCGTCGTTCGATCGCTCTACATAGCAGGGTAATTATTGCACCAACAATCCTCCTCCCAATAATTGAACTCCTTACAATCAATGGGAATCGAACCCATGACGTTGGCTCTGATACCAATTGATAGGATCAATAGGATCAAAAATAGAGAAATAATAAGCCCAGGAGTTCAGAACGGGGGTTGAATGAATCCTTCGATTTTTCTATTTCAAATCCTTTTAAAACGATTTTCCAAGCCTGTGCTTAACTCAAAACTGAGTGACCAACTTTGAGGCTCTCAGTTCGAATATGTTTCTCGATTAACAAAATAGTGCTGAAATTAACCGATTAAACGGTGAACAGTAAATAAATAACGATGCAAGTAATTAAATAGATATAGTCAAGAATTTGTTTCTGAAAGTTCGGATATCAAAATCCTACGTCTCCCCTTCTTCCTTTTCAGTAAGGTTCCTGTCAGGCCCGGTGCACAACACAGAGATTAGCCACGCAAAAAGATAACCGCGGAAGCATTAAAAGTGGCTAAAATATTTCGCTTTGGCCTGACTTAGAAACATAACTTAAAATACACTGATACTAAAAATATTGGTTTTACAACGACCGAAAACCAAATCAAAAAACCAATATCAATACAAGCATAGAGTGAATCCCTAGCAGGATAAATCCTAAATCAGCAATAGAACATCACATCCTCACAGGGCATTCCCTGGCGACTGCTCTACTGCCTAATATAAATAATATACATAACTGGGACACTCTATCCACATCTCGGGGCACCACCAGCTGATTCATCTCCATGATCAGCTGAGAAACCTGGGTAACCTGAACAACAAACAGACAACCAAAACAACCAGCACCAGAGGGACATGGGGTCAAATCCCAGTACGGAGAGCAACATAGAACAGCATATAGATAGCAACAGATATAGATGCACGTGCTATGCATGAGAACAGTAGAATGCAACAGTATCTGTCTACAACCGAAACAAGGAGCCAAAATAACTCAAGAACAGCTCAGCAACTGATACAAATCGAATGGAATATAGTGGTCACGGGGTGTGTGAGAGCATGGTAGTTATCCACTCGTCTCAACACACGGTACCAGATGCATAAACAGATCACTCAACCTGCCGTTGCCCACTCATGAGATGTGGTAGCTATTCACTCGGCTAATAGCGGCTAACAACAACCCAGTAGGGAGATGAGGAGCACTGTATTGCCGCTCGTCCTCAATAAAAGCATCCTGGTACTCACAGGTTAGCATAACAAGGAACGGCTAACAAGATCTGAGCTCAAAAGTGAAATGCTTGTATGAAAATGCAACAACTTGCAACAATCAACAAAACAGCATACACTGCACAACATACCAGCAGACATACACATATATCCATGCCTATCCCAAAGCTGTAAAACACGCTCAAATCCGTACCTTAGCTTTTTGAGCTACAATTACAACAACCGAGTCCCGAGCAACTCAGATATGGAACCTGATAAGCCAATAACAACAACTAGCTCAGGGACATAAAGCACAGAAACACTAACTTGGAGCTATGAGCTCAACCAGCTCTATCCTACCCCTCTAGCACAACAGATAACTCTAAACAGAGCATAAGGGAGGATCTAGCACTTACTCAACGCGTTACCTGAACGAAATCAGCCAAAATGCTAACAGACTACACAAGGTAGCTTCCTTCGCGATCCTCTTCGAGCTAACCCAAGTTTTTTAAAGAGGTATAGGGAGAAGCGTCTTGGCAAGAGGAGTCCAGTGCTACCACTCTTGCTCCAGTCGGAGCTGTCTACCACCGGCAATCAGAGAAGATAAGGTTCGGTGAACAGTAACTAGGGTATCGCGACAGAGTAAACTCACGGGAAGATATTCTAAGTGTCGGGAAAGATATGGCGTACGAAAGGTCAAAGTCCTCTATTAAATAACTTGAATCTGCTCAAATCTGGTGAACAGTAGCCACCGAAAATCTCGAGGCTTACAGCTGACACCAACTCAGATCTGAGTACTCCCCCAAGTCTGAACCCTATGCCAAAACAGATTTGGGACTCCTTCAAACAACGTCGCACCGAAGTCCATCTTTCCAACCGGTACACATCATCCTGTTAACACCAAATCTGCTATGGCTAAACGGTGTCACATCGCTCCACACCAAAACGCTCAGATTTCACGTACGTAAACTAGCTCCTGTCAAATCTGAAACCCCTGAACCACACCAGTCTACACAATGATATTCAAACTACGAACCGAACCGGTCCATGCACAACTCGCGCATCTCAAATCTAGTTTCTCCCAAACGACGTCGCTTCTCTACCCGCTCGGAACATTCAACTAGCGTACACAGAATAGTTTGTGACAACCAGATTTGACCACCAACACAGATTACCATCAACCAGCACTAACACCGACGTTACCAACCAACTCTCGAATATGATCACTATCACGCAGAACCCTCAAATCAATCCAGAGCTGTTCCAAGGACTCATACTGACCCGATTGCCTCACCAAGCATACCAACTCAAAGCTGGCCCATCTCAGATCTGCTCACGCCAGATCTGGTCTATTCTAAACCCGATTTATTAACTTAATTGCTCCAATAATCAGGGTCTCACATTCCTCCCCCACTGAAAAATAAGATTTCGTCCTCGAAATCAAACAACAACTCCAGAAACTAAGAACAAACCTCTACAAAACCAATACTGGAAAATCAAGAACAAGCAAGCTAGCTACTGGAGATTGAATGCAAGATCTACTCAAATAGATGAGGCCATACTCAAATATATGAGGCCACTCACGTTGCATTTCTCCTCTAACTCCCACGTAGCTTCTTATCTACCATGCTTGCTCCACTGGACCATCACCAAAGGAATGGTCTTGTTCCTGTGTTGTTTCTCCTTCCTGTCCAAGATCTACAAGGGATACTCAACATAACTTAGTGTTCGATCTAGCTCTACCTCGTCTGTTATTAGCACATGCGAAGGATCTGGCTCATACTTCCTCAACATAGACACATGAAAGACATCGTGCAATGAGGACAGCTCTGGTGGTAACAGCAAACGATAAGCCAAAGGACCGATCCTCTCAACAATCTCATAAGGTCCAACATAACGAGGAGCTAATTTTCCCTTGAGACCAAATCTCATAACACTTCTGAAAGGAGAAACTTTCAAGAAAACTTGATCACCAACTTGAAATTATAAAGGCCTATGCCTTCTGTTCGCATAGCTAGCTTGGTGATCCTGTGCAGCTTTCATACGTTGTCGAATCAGATCAACTTGATCTCTCATCTGCTGCACAAATTCTGGAGAAGATAGCTACTTCTCCCCCACTTCTTCCCAACAGATAGGCGATCTACACTTCCTACCATACAGTGCTTCAAACGGTTCCATACCAATCATCACCTGGTAGCTATTATTATACGAAAATTCAACCAACGACAATGAATCTTGCCAGCTACCACTAAAATCCACGACAAAAGCTCGCAACATATCCTCCAAGGTCTGGATAGTTCTTTCAGATTGGCCATTGGTTTGGGGATGATAGGCAGTACTCATAGCCAATCTAGTGTCCAAAGCTGGTTGCAAACTCTTCCAAAATCTGGAAGTGAACCTCGGATCCCGATCTGAAACAATGTACACAGGCACACCATGCACTCGCACCACAAAATCTATGTACAGCTTTGCCATTTTCTTCAAAGAATACGTCAAATTATAGGGAATTAAGTGAGCTGACTTAGAAAGTCTATCAACAACTATCCAAATAGCATCACATCCTCGGCTAGAACGAGGCAAATGGGTAACAAAATCCATCGCTACATGCCCAATTCCATTGGTTCACCTCTAAACTCTGCAATAAACCACCAGGTCTCATCCTTTTTGCTTTAACTTGCTGACAGTTTAGACAACGAGCAACAAAATCAGCAACATCACTCTTCAAACCTGCCCACCAGTAGTGTGGCTTCAAGGCATAGTACATCTTCCTTGCACCAGGATGGACACTATGTCTACTACAGTGAGCTTCTAACAAGATCTCCGCCTTCAAATCAATCATATTTTACACTACCAACCTTCCACGAAATCTAAAACAACCATCAGATGAGACAGAATAATCTTCCAGATGTCCATTCCGAGCCTTCAACTTCAGCTCATGGATATATGGATCTGTTCTCTGAACTGCTCTGATGTTCGAAACAATCTGTGGCTCAACTTGAAAAGAAGACATCACAACATAATCCTCACCTGGGTTGAAACGCCAACCAGTAGTGCTCAGATGCTCATTAACTTTCGAAATATGCAACGATGCAAGCATCGACACTTGAGCTTTTCTGCTCAATGCATCAGCAATTACATTCACCTTCCCAGGTTGATACTGAATCTCACAATAGAAATCCTTAAGCAGCTTCATCCATCTACGTAGTCTCATATCCAAATCTAACTTGGAGAAGATATACTGAAGACTCTTGTGGTCTGTATACACCACAAACTGTTCGCCATACAGATAGTGGCGCCAAATCTTCAAAGCAAAGACCACTGCTGCCAATTCCAAGTCATGAACTGGGTATCGAGTCTCATGAGGTTTCAACTGACGAGAGGCATACGCAATGACTCGACCATGCTGCATCAACACGCAACCCAATCAATTAAGCGAAGCATCATAACATACTACGAAGCCTCCTGAACCTGAAGGTAAAGCTAACACAGGCGCTAAAGTTAGCTTCTCCTTGAGCAATTGAAAACTATTCTTGCATTGCTCCATCCAAACAAATCTCTTGCTTTCTGGGTCAACTGCGTCATAGGCTTAGCTATACTAGAAAAATCCCTCAACTGAAGCGACGATAATAGCTAGCCAAACATGCTGCATCAACACGCAACCCAATCAATTAAGCGAAGCATCATAACATACTACGAAGCCTCCTGAACCTGAAGGTAAAGCTAACACAGGCGCTAAAGTTAGCTTCTCCTTGAGCAATTGAAAACTATTCTTGCATTGCTCCATCCAAACAAATCTCTTGCTTTCTGGGTCAACTGCGTCATAGGCTTAGCTATACTAGAAAATCCCTCAATGAAGCGACGATAATAGCTAGCCAATCCCAAAAAGCTACAATCTCTGATACGTTCTTGGTACGTTCCCAGTTCACAACATCCTCCATCTTACTGGGATCAACAGATATACCTTCAACTGAAATGACATGACCCAGAAACACCAATCTATCCAACCAAAACTCGCATTTAGAGAACATAGCATACAGTTGCGAGTCTCGAAGTGTTTGGAGAACTAGCCTCAAATGCTCTTTGTGCTACATCGGAGTCTTCGAATACACCAAAATGTCATCGATAAACACAATCACAACTGATCGATGAACTCTCTAAAGACTCGATTCATTAGTTCCATGAAAATTGCAGGGACATTTGTCAAACCAAAAGGCATAACCAAAAACCGAAACGCAGTTTTCGCAACATCTTCCTCTCAAATACACAACTGATGGTACCCCGAACGCAGATCGATCTTCGAATACACCGCTGAACCTTGAAGTTGATCAAACAGATCATCGTTCTCGGTAAAGGTTACTTATTCTTCACAGTAGCCTTATTCAGTTGTTGAAATTCGATGAACATCCTCATCGAACCATCCTTCTTCTTCACAAACAAGATAGGAGCTCCCCACGGAGACATGTTTGGCCTAATAAAGCCCTTCTCCAGCAAATCACTAAGTTGTACCTTAAGCTCCCTAAACTCGGCTAGTGCAAAACGATATGGGGATCGCGAGATAGGAGCTGTACCAGGTACCAACTCAATGCTAAAGTCAATCTCCCTCCTCAGAGAAAAACCAGGAATCTCCTCAGGAAACACATCAGGGAAATTGCGAACAACGGGGATGTCACTAAGCTCCACACACGACGTTGGGGATGCATCCACAACATATATCATGAACCCTGCGTTCTCCAACAACAATAAATCAAACATCTCCAGAGCAGAGATCAACGGAATCTTCAATTGGGAATCATTGTCGTAGAACTTCCATTTCTTGCCAGAATGGGGCCGGAAAAGCACAACGCCATGGAAACAATCCATGGTGGCCCTATAACTAGACAACACGTCCATTCCCACTGTGCAATCGAAATCCCACAAGACTAGCCGAATCAAATTCGCTACCAACACATGCTCACCAAACCTAAGAATACCATTCAAAAAAATCTCTTAGGAGTACAAGCTCGCACCAGCAGGAGTCACAACAGAGACAACATCACACAAAGAATTGGTATTCAAACCATGATCAACCACAAATGCATCAGCTATGAAAGAATGTGATGCTCCAGTATCAAACAATAAACGTGCTGGAAAATCAAAAGCAGTGCAAGTACCTGTGATCACTCCTCCTGGCGTGCCCTCTGCTTGCTCCCTGGTCATGGCATTCACTTGGGCTTGCTGTGGTCCAGAGAAATGAGGCAGGGAAGACTGTCCAAAATGCGAAGGATCAGGCTGCTGAAACGGCCTATGCTGAGTCTCCCCCATCCTCTGTTGTGGAACATGGAAAGAACGACCCCTAGAAGATTGCACGTGCCCTAAACTCCAACACACTGCGTCGAAGAGTGCTTACCTCCACACAAACCATAGAACTCTGCACTGGGACTGCTGCTAGAACTACCCGAACCAGAAGAACTAGAACCCGACTTCTTCTTAAACTGAAGGCCACGAGGCCTAAACCTGTGGTGTCCAGACTGTTGGACTGCCTGCTGAGGTGGCTGGTATGACTGAGACATTTGGGAAGGTTGCACCCCTGGAACGTTGGGAAGGTTACCTTGAGCAACTTGTGGCTTAACACGAGACCTACGGTTCTGAAACCCTTCCTCGATGTCCATAACCTTGTCCACCTCATCTGCATAACTAGTCGGTGAACTCGCCAACACCAAAAAACTCATGCTCCCTGGCGTTAACATAGGACTCTGGGACATACTCCTGTCGGAAGGCAGTACAAAAATTGTTCCACGTAATCCCTACACCAGTCTCCTCGAGAGCTCGCTAAGCACCTCTCCACCAGAGCTCAGCATTCCTCGTCAACTGGAACGTAGCTAAACTCAACCTACACTCATCATCGTACCTCACACAATCAAACAGTCTGGTAATGTTCTGCAACCAGGACTCAGCATCGGAACTAGGCTCATCACCATTAAACGTCAGAGGGTTCATCCGCTGAAACCTCGCCATAACAAGTTTCATATCGTCCACATGGGCTGCCAGCTCATCTACCTCATCCTCGACCTGTCTCGCGTGCCTATGAGTGGTCGCACTACGCTCCAACCCCTCATTCTGACCTTCAGACTCTATCGGAATTTGTCCTCTCACTCTACCCCTACGTCTAGGCTGCATCTACGAGTTAACTAGAACAGTAAGATCACACAGCAAGTATAACACATATTCAAGCACATGCAACAAGAAACACTGTGCCTAGACTCAAGTGTGATCAAAAGAAATTGAACTTATCCCAGTTTAAGCTCTGATACCAAGAATGTCAGGCCCGGTGCACCCACAGAAAAGATAACCGCGGAAGCATTAAAAGTGGCTAAAATATTTCGCTTTGGCCTGACTTAGAAACATAACTTAAAATACACTGATACTAAAAATATTGGTTTTACAACGACCGAAAACCAAATCAAAAAACCAATATCAATACAAGCATAGAGTGAATCCCTAGCAGGATAAATCCTAAATCAGCAATAGAACATCACATCCTCACAGGGCATTCCCTGGCGACTGCTCTACTGCCTAATATAAATAATATACATAACTGGGACACTCTATCCACATCTCGGGGTACCACCAGCTGATTCATCTCCATGACCAGCTGAGAAACCTGGGTAACATGAAAAACAAACAGACAACCAAAACAACCAACCCCAGAAGGACATGGGGTCAAACCCCAGTACGGAGAGCAACATAGAAAAACATATAGATAGCAACAGATATAGATGCACGTGCTATGCATGAGAAAAGTAGAATGAAACAGCAGCAGGCTACAACCGAAACAGGGAGCCAAAAGAACTCAAGAAGAGCTCAACAACTGATACAAATCGAATGGAAGATAGTGGTCACGAGGTGTATGAGAGCATGGTAGCTATCCACTCGTCTCAACACACGGTACCAGATGCATAAATAGATCACTCAATCCGCCGTTGGCCACTCATGAGATGTGGTAGCTATCCACTCGACTCATAGCATCTAACAAAAACCCAACAGGGAGATGAGGAGCACGTTATTGCCGCTCGTCCTCAATACAAGCATCCTGGTACTCACAGGTTAGCATAACAAGGAACGGCTAACAAGATCTGAGCTCAAAAGTGAAATGCGTGTATGCAAATGCAACAGTTTGCAACAATCAACACAACAGCATACACTGCACAACATACCAGCAGACATACACGTATATCCATGCCTATCCCAAAGCTGTAAAACACGCTCAAATCCGTACCTTAGCTTTCTGAGCTACAATTACCACAACCGAGTCCCGAGCAATTCAGATATGGAACCTGATAAGCCAATAACAACAACTAGCTCAGGGACGTAAAGCACAGAACACTAACTGGGAGCTACGAGATCAACCAGCTCTATCCTACCCTTCTAGCACAAGATATAGCTCTAAACAGAGCATAAGGGAGGATCTAGCACTTACTCAACGCGTTACCTGAACGGAATCAGCCAAAATGTTAACAGACTACACAAGGTAGCTTCCTTCGTGATCCTCTTCGAGCTAACCCAAGTTTTTGAAAGAGGTATAGGGAGAAGCGTCTTGGCAAGAGGAGTCCAATGCTACCACACTTGCTCTAGTCGGAGTTTTCTACGCCGGAAATCAGTGAAGATAAGGTTTGGTGAACAGTAACTAGGGTATCGCGACAGAGTAAACTCACGGGAAGATATTCTAAGTGTCGGCAAAGATATGGCATATGAAAGGTCAAAGTCCTCTATTAAATAACTCGAATCTGCTCAAATCTGGTGAACAGTAGCCACCAACAATCTCGAGGCTCACAGCTGACACCAACTTAGATCTGAGTACTCCCCAGATCTGAACTCTATGCCAAAACAGATTTGCGACTCCTTCAAACTACGTCGCACAGAAGTCCATCTTCCCAATCGGTACACGTCATCCCGTTAACACCAAATCTGCTATCCCTAAACGGTGTCGCGTCGCTCCACACCAAAACGCTCAGATTTCACGTACGTAAACCAGCTCCCGTCAAATCTAAAACCCCTTAACCACACCGGTCTACACAGTGCTATTTGAACTATGAACCAAAACGGTCCATGCATCACAAACAACTCGTGCATCTCAAATCTGGTTTCTCCCAAACGATGTCGCTTCTCTACCTGCTCGGAACATTCAACTAGCGCACCCAGAATAGTTTGCGACAACCAGATTTGACCACCAACACAGATTACCATAAACCAGCACAAACACTTACGTTACCAACCAAATCTCAAATCTGATCACTATCACGCAGAACCCTCAAATCAATCCAGAGTTGTTCCAAGGACTTATATTGACTCGATTACTTCACCAAGCATACCAACTCAAAGCTGGCCCATCCTAGATCTGCTCACGCCAGATCTGGTCCATTCTAAACCCGATTTATTAACTTAATTCCTCCAATAATCTTTTGGGTCTCACAGTTCCACTAGAATACTTTTACGATTACAGCGTCTGCAAACACCCACTTACTTAAGCCTCGCTTAAAGTGAACTCCTAACAACCAATTACAACTCAGACTCCTCTGCTGAATACAAACAAATGTATTCTAGAAATTCTTGAAGTAGCAAGTTCTTTACAGACTCTGATCTGAATATTTCAAAGAATATAGCGCAAATAGAGTATGTAAAACTTCCGGTTTCTTGAACAATAAGAATAGTTGGCTAATGTAAACCAGAAGGAAATCTCGAAGTTTAATTTCTGTTTAAGCACGAAAAGCTTCAAGGACTGTTCTTCGACATTTGAGAGCTGTGATATCAAATAGATTTAGACTTGAAAGTTTTTATCCCGAGAGTTGATAGACGAAGTCATAAATCATAAAACACACAAAGAAGCAGAGAGCTTTCCGCTCGAATCACTGCAGCTATATATAATCATCCATCTTCAATGGTCATTTAATGAGCAAGTATACACAAACCATATTTGAATATCTTCATCGTACATAGCATTAATTACGCCATTAATGCTGAGTTGAGGTTTGTCCGCTGTTGTCAGAGCTTAGTAGACCTTTTGTGCCAAAAGTAGGTAAACATCGACTGTACCAACTCTGCGTTCTGTACAATATACTCTAAGTACCTCTGATCTTGAATCTCTTCAATCCACTTTGTCTTAAAGGCTTTCTATGCTTTAATCATGATCGTTGAATCCTCTGGAACAAATAGCTGTTAAGATCTAAAGCTGTGATTTGAAATCTGTTCCGGATCTGAACTCTTCTTCGGCTCTGATCTCAAATCTGCTTTCGTATATATATGAGCTTCAAGATCTTTCTCATTTTTGAATTTCTCCCTTTTTCTGTCTTTACCTGTACCTTTGTCTAATCTGAAATCCCTCTATGTTCTGTACCTTACAAGTCTCTGATCTGATCTGTTATACAAGCCTCTGAACGGATATGATATGAAGCCTCTGAACAAATCTGATACACTCAGATCTGAGTTGCTCTGATCTCATCTATTGTAGACGCCTAAACGGTTAAGTGCTTAACCCGATTACTTATTGTCCACATTTGATAGTCATATATTCATTTCTTTATCTTGTTTGTGTTATCACCAAAACTATAAATTGATCTTAACATCCTCTCATCCCCTCCATAGCCGTCCCCCTCCCCCTTGTGCAACCCCATCGGTTTCTTCAAAATTTTTGGTGATTCAAGGTGGTATTGTCCCGATATCGCGTCCTACGCTTCGGTAACTCGCATTCTTCATTGTCCCCCACTAAAGGCATGTGATATCTCCCCTTTTTCTCACCATTTAAGCTATATTAAACTATTTCACAATGAATTATTGCATGTTTTGTATGCAAATTCATGAGATCCATGGTTGTTGTTTATGGATCATGCATGCATCTTGATTTCTAACGCTTGTTTCGAATTTTTCTTGTGTTGCTTCGGTCGAGAAGGGTTCAAGGGACCATGGTTCATGTCTAGGTTGTCAAGTGATGGTCCATGGACGTGAAGTAGAGGGCTAGATCATGGCTGAACCAAGGGTGGCGTGCTGCCGCATGGCGTGGACGCCGTGTGCGAGCCGCCCCATTCACGTCCTTCAGCCATGCGTCGTGGCTCACAACTGCAGCCATGGCTTGGTCAGGTGGGACCGGCTGGACTTGGGGGTGGTCCAGCCGGTGGGGCTTCGGCCAGGGGCGACAGGAGCAGGGAGGTCTAAGTGCTGCAAGAGGGCCTGGCGCAAGGAGGCGGCGTGCGCTAGGGTTGGCGTGTGTGCATGGGCCGGCCGGTTCGGCTGGACCGGTTGGTTGGGTTTGGTTGGACCGGGTCGATTAGTCGAGGTTAGAATCAAAATGTTTTAAGTTTGGTCCAACTTATTTTCATCCTGGACCGGTTATTCTAATTTTAAAAGTACAGGGTCCAATTTTAAGAATTTTAAGTCAAATGTTTTAAAGTCAAATTTCAAGTCAAACTTTTAATTATTTTATGGACCTAATATTTTATTACAAGTTTTAAAGTCAAAATTGGTCAAATGGGTCTTTTATTTAGTCAAATGTTAATGCCTGAGTTTAAAGGGAAGTGTTGAGCATTTTATAACTTTTTAAAGGTTAATTTTAAAAGCTATGGGCCAAGTCATGTATAAGGCTAAGTTTCAATTTTAAGTTAAGTCTAGGTTCTTTTTGGGCTTAGAAGTGGTGGGTCAGGCTCCTGAACCAGTCCCTGACTGGAGAAGAAAGTGTAGAAGCCCGTGAATATATATTTAATTATATATGTAGTATTCTGTATATGATAATGTTTTAAATGATAAGGTTTTAAATTGCATGTTTTTATGAAATTCACGCATCATGAAAATTTATGAAATGCTAAAGACATGTTTTAAAAGAAAACCCTAGGGATTGATGTGATTTGTGGCAAGTTTACGATGGGAGCTAGTCGGGATACCGGGCCCGAGGATCCCCTGTTTTAATGTATTACGAGCTTATGGATCCATGTGATCATGATAGGGTGAAGTGGCACCATAGAGGTGTGTGGGATCCCGAGGTAAGGACAGGTGAACCGCATAGCCACGTACGTTGGTCTTATGATTGATCAATCACACGCCCGCTCACATTTCACGGATACGACTCACATGTTTTTATGTTACGTTATGTCATGCCTTATTATGTACGCTATATGATTATGATATGCTACGAACCATGTTTTACGACCATCCATGCATGCATGTTTTAATGTTATTTTATTATGTGTATGTGCTTGCATGTGGTTTTATTATACGTACTTTGCTATTTTGAAATAAAGAGCATGCTGGGTCTTTAAGCTCACTAGGTTTAAATGGTGCAGGTGAGACTGCTGATGATATTTTCCTACTGGCGGTGAGGACCTCTGAGCGCCCGCTGCAGCTGTATCCCGTGGCCACTCTGACGTTTTATCTATGTTATGATACAATTTTCAGTACTTTATCTGTCATGATCAGTTTCGCTACTTTTACTTAATCTGGTTTGTAAACAGTATGGATGATTTTATGTTTTAAAATATTCATTTATTAATGTTTAAAGTAATGTTGAGAAAATGATTTAAAGGGGACGACCCATACTTTTTAGTTCATTTATTCCGCACATGATTAAAAAAAATTCCTAGAGTCTGGTTCGTTTTAGTTGGTATCAGAGCGGTGGTTTTGGTGGGGTACTAGCCTGCTGCATGGAGCTCGAAAGTCGCACTATCAGTCTGTGAGTTTTAGAGTTTTATGATTCATGTTTATTTTTGCATGCTGCATGTGTCATTTCTACATGAGTTTTGCCTTAGAATTTTAAGAGTTAGACGTTTAGTCATGCACTTAGATTTACGTGATAAGGTTTTGGTGTACCAGTATGCCTCCCAGATGCGACAGGACTCAGCAGGATGATGCTACGCCTCCTCCTCCTCCCCCTCCCCCTCCCCCACCTCGTCAGTTGACACCGTATGAGAGGGCTAGTGTGGATATGCTAGCCGGGATCACCAAGCTTTTGGAGCGTCAGTCAGAGCAACCCGGGAAATTGCATGAGGAGGACGTCACAGAGAGGTTCCGTAAGCAGTGGCTTAAGGAGTTTGCCGTTACTACTGATCCGCTTGTTTATGAGGAGTGGATTCGATCGTTGGAGACCATCTTTGCCTATATGGGTCTCCCAGGCGCTGACAAGGTCTGTTGTGCTATCTTCATGATGAAGGGAGATGCCGCTCTTTGGTGGGAGGGCGCGGTGGTTGGTCTGATTATGGAGAGCTTGACTTGGGAGAGATTCAAGATTGTCTTCTTTGAGAAGTATTTCACTGCTGATGCCCGAAGCCAGTTTATCAGGGAGTTTATGAGTCTCCTCCAGGGAGACAAGTCTGTGACCGAGTATGTGCGGCAGTTCGAGCGGGGGTGTCACTTTGTGCCCTCCATCGCGATAGTAGAGAGCGAGGAGTTGAGGAAGTTCACGATGGACTGCGACCAGACATCTGCCATGATGTCAATATGGCGGACGTGACTACTTATATGGCAGCGGTGAATAGGGCGTACCGGTCTGAGATGGACTGGAAGGACATGAGGGATGACTTAAAGAGGAAGCGACAGTTGCAGCAGCCCATCAGGGGGCAGTCTTCGTAGCAGCCAATGAAGAGACCATTTCAGGGGCCTCCTAAGGGCCCAACTCCTCAGGGGTCATAGCAGCAGAGACCTTTTAGGGCCAGCAGAGGCCGCAGCAGCAGGGGGCCAGTGCCCCTAGACCTGGAGGGAACCTGATCTGCAAGGATTGCAGTAAGCAGCATTTAGGACCTTGCATGGCTGGACCAGGCAGGTGCTATCACTGCAAGGAGCCAGGGCATATTTCTAGGGATTGCCCTAAGAGGAGACAGGCCACATGTCGTGTTTTTGTGATGCAGGCAGAGGCTACAGATCCGGACACGACATTACTCACAGGAATCCATTTTAGATTCCCGTCGTTCCCGTGCTTTGACATGTTGGTATTTGTGTGTTGTAAAATTGCATGCTAAGTAGATCCCCGCTAGGAAATTCTATGCCTTAGTTGCTGAGTTGATCTGAGAAAAACTGTTAGATCTTCTAGGACTTTCCTTGAGAACTTAGACGAATAGGACTAGCGAACTTAGAAATATCTTTGGCATCTAAACTGCTTTTTGGAAATCTAGTTTGATTGTAAGCGCGTGCCTATGTGACGTTTCTGTTTCAGGCGATATTCGGGTGCTTGGTGTCCTACCCTTTCCTTGCTAGACTCAGCGGCGACCCACTCTTTTATTTCCATTGCTTTCACACAGAGGATAGGTATTATTCCGAAGAGCTTGGGTGTAGCCCTCACCGTGACGGTTCTGTCAGGAGAGGAATTGACGACGACCAGCGTTGTTCAGGGATTGACGATGATGTTCCAGGATCATGCTGTCAGAGCAGACTTGGTCATTTTGCCGATGTCATTATTCGACCTCATCCTAGGTTTGGATTGGTTGACGGAGTTTGGAACAGTGATCGATTTCCAGCGGAGGTCAATGACTATCAGGCTGCCAGGACAGGAGACATTCTTATTTGAGGCAGCGAGGAGATCGCGGAAGCCCAGATTCATATTTTTTCTACAGGCCAGAAAGCTAGTTGAGCTCGGTTGTCAGGAATTCTTGTCCAGTGTTACCACTACAGGAGGTTCAGTAGGGCCTTCACTGTCTGATGTGGAGGTAGTTAGGGATTTTGTAGATGAATTCCCTGATTATGTTGTGGGAGTTCCACCGAAGCGAGAATTGAAGTTTTCGATTGAGCTGATGCCAGGTACAACCTATCTCTAAGGCACCGTATCGATTGGCTCCTACCGAGATGAAAGAGCTGAAGGAGTAGGTTCAGGAGTTGCTCGATAAGGGATTTATACGCCCTAGCTTTTCTCCATGGGGCGTGCCAGTTCTGTTGGTGAAGAAGAAGGATGACAGCATGAGATTGTGCATTGACTACCGGGAGTTTAACCGTGTCACAGTGAAGAACAAGTAACACTCCCTAGGATAGAGGATTTATTTGATCAGTTGCAGGGAGCTTCGGTTTTCTCGAAGATTAATTTGAGATCTGGCTACCATCAGCTGAGAGTTATAGAGGAGGACGTGTACAAGACTGTATTTCAGACACGTTACGGCCACTATGAGTTTTTGGTGATGCCGTTTGTCCTAACGAATGCCCCAGCGATATTCATAGATTTGATGAACAGGGTCTTCAGACAGTACTTAGACCAGTTCATCATTGTTTTCATCGACGACATCCTGGTCTACTCGTGGAGCTCGGAGGAGCATAGACAGCACTTGTAGACGGCTTTGCAGACATTGAGAGATCACATGTTGTATGCCAAGTTCAGCAAGTGCGAGTTTTGGCTTGAGCAAGTGGCATTATTGGGGCATATCGTTTCTAGATATGGGATTTCATTCGACCCATCGAAGGTGGAGGCAGTGTAGAACTGGGGGATTCCAAAGATTGCAGCGGAGATTCACAGCTTCGTGGGTTTGGCAGGTTACTACCGCAAGTTTATCAAGGGCTTTTCTTCGATCTCAGTGCCCTTGACAGCCCTGACCAAGAAGAATGCGAAGTATGTGTGGAGTCCTGAGTGTCAGAGGAGCTTCGATCAGCTGAAGGAGGCTCTCACTTTAGCACCAGTGTTAGTGATGCCAATGGATCATGAGGAGTTTGTAGTGTACACAGATGCTTCTCTAAGAGGTTAGGTGCAGTTCTGATGCAGGGTGGCAGAGTTATCGTATATGCATCGAGACAGCTAAAGAGTTATGAGAAGAACTATCCGACGCACGATCTGGAGCTTACAGCAGTATTCGCGCTGAACATTTGGAGACACTACATGTACGATGAGAAGTGTCAGATTTTAACCGTCCATAAGATCCTCAAATACTTCTTCACCCAGAAGGAGCTGAACATGAGGCAACGCAGATGGCTAGAGTTGGTGAAGGACTATGATTGTGACATTAGCTACCATCCGGTAAAGCTAATATAGTAGCAGATGCTTTGAGCTGAAAGACTGCAGTAGTGGCATGTTTATCAATCGAGAGGCCACTACAGGCTGAGATTCAGAGATTTGGTTTGGAGTTTTATTCAGAGGGTGTGCACCGAGTTTGGCAGCGCTCACAGTTCAGTCGACTCTTCGATATCGGATTAGAGATGGTCAGGCCTCTGATGAGCAGTTACAGCAGTGGAGACGACGAGCCGAGGCCAGAGGATGAGGTCTATATACAGTTGAGGATGGGATCGTTTGTTTCAGAAGCCGTATGTGGGTGCCGAGTACTGGCCAGTTGAGAGCTGAGATCTTATTTGAGGCTCATGCATCGACGTACTCCATCCACCCAGGGAGTACGAAGATGTAGATATTTTCAGACGCTGTATTGGTGGCCGAGGATGAAGAAGGATATTGGGCGATTCGTATCTGAGTGCTTGACTTGTTAGCAGGTCAAGACAGAGCATCAGCGACCTGTAGGGTTGCTGCAGCCACTCCCTATTCCCGAGTGGAAATGGGAGCACATCACGATGAATTTTGTGGTTGGGTTACCCAGGAGTCCCAGAGGATACACGATGATATGGGTGATTGTGTACAGACTCACCAAGTCAGCGCATTTCTTATCGGTGAAGACTACTTTCACCCTGACGCAGTACGCAGAGCTTTACATCAGAGAGGTTGTCAGGCTGCATGGCATACCAGTCTCTATAGTGTCAGACGGGTATACCAGGTTTACACTGTTTTGGTGGAGCTTACACGCCGCCTTGGGGACTAGGTTGGCATTCAGCACGGCATTTCACCCGCAGATGTATGGTCAGTCGGAGAGAGTCATCCAGATTCTGGGGGATTGGCTGAGAGCTTGTGTGATTGATTTCCAGGATACGTGGGACTCGAGATTGCCTCTAGTAGAGTTCACATACAACAATAGCTTTCAGGAATCGATTGGGATGGCTCCGTATGAGGCTCTGTACGGGAGGAGATGTCGATTTCTCATGCACTGGGACGAGGTTGGAGAGAGAGTGATGACTGGGTCGGAGCTAGTGCAGCAGACAGTGGATATAGTGACGAGGATACGGGATCGGATGAGGACAGCCCAGAGTCATGAGAAGAGTTATTCCGATCGTAGATGAGGAGATCGGGAGTTGGCTTTAGAAGATCACGTGTTCGTGAGGATATCGTCTATGAAGGGCGTGATGCGCTTTGGTCGGAGGGGCAAGCTCAGTCCGAGGTTTATTGGGCCATTCGAGATTTTGGAGTGGGTTGGTACTTTGGCATATCGAGTAGCGTTACCACCCAGCCTATCAGCGGTTCATAACGTATTCATATCTCGATGCTTCGGAAGTATGTTCCAAACCCATCGCACGTTTTCGATTTTGAGCCGCTCAATTTAGCGCCAGACTTATCATTAGAGGAGCGACCAGTACAGATTTTGACTCGAGAGGAGCACAGACTTAGAGCGTGGAGTATTCCGATGGTCAAAGTCTGATGGCAGAATCACTCAGAGGATGAGGCTACCTGGGAGATTGAGGCCGATACACGGACGCGCTACCGTGAACTTTTTGGTACGTACTTAATTTCGAGGAAGAAATTTAAGGGGGGGAGAGTTGTAACGCCTAGAAAATCCGGATTACATGGAAATGAGTGCATGACTAGGGGGAAGAGTATTTTAGAAAATTATATTCAATTTTATGTTATTTATTGATAGTTTAATGTTTCATGATATGCATGTTATGTTTTTAGACTATTTTGAGTTTCGGACGTGTGGACGAGACTAGGGACGACTGAGACGAAAATTTATTTAAATTTTTAAGCCCTCATATTTTTAAGATAAAT
Source organism: Dorcoceras hygrometricum (assembly GCA_001598015.1). Taxonomy (NCBI): domain Eukaryota; kingdom Viridiplantae; phylum Streptophyta; class Magnoliopsida; order Lamiales; family Gesneriaceae; genus Dorcoceras; species Dorcoceras hygrometricum. The sequence continues at coordinate 107,928 of KQ992997.1, forward strand.
TTAATATTTTTAAGCAGTAATTTCCGAAAAATGGGGTTTTTATGATTATTTTTTAAGGGGACCCGTTTTTGCGTCTATACGGACTATTTTAATGAGCTTTCTATATTTTACAAATATGGAAAATTATTATTACGAAATTTAAGTTGGACGCTTGCTTTGGGAGTTTTAAAACATATTTTAATTAGTGAGGGTTTAATGGGAAAAAGCTCTTCTAATTTTTCCTAACTTAAACCATCCTTGGAGGGGTCTTGTGTATCACACCTCATTTTCTCCTAAACATAATTATTGTGTAACCCTAGCCTCCTCTCATCCCCTCCATATCCGTCCCCCTCCCCCTTGTGCAACCCCATCGGTTTCTTCAAAATTTTTGGTGATGCAAGGTGGTCTTGTCCCGATCTCGCGTCCTACGCTTCGGTAACTCGCAGATCTTCATTGTCCTCCACTAAAGGCATGTGATATCTCCCCTTTTCTCACCATTGAAGCTATATTAAACTATTTTCAATGAATGATTGTATGTTTTGTATGTGAATTCATGAGATCTAAGGTTGTTGTTTATGGATCACGCATGCATCTCGATTTCTAACGCTTGGTTCGAATTTTTCTTGTGTTGCTTCAGTCGAGAAGGGTTCAAGGGACCATGGTTCATGTCTAGGCTGTCGAGTGATGGTCCATGGACATGGAGTAGAGGGCTAGATCATGGCTGTGTTAGAGTAGATGCCCAACTAGCCAACTT